>CAUYRT010026581.1:0-11465 GCA_963574885.1 Lepilemur ruficaudatus
TGTTTTTTATTGAAGTACACTTTACATATCATGCGTTTACTGCATTTTAAGTGTACAATTAAATGATTTTCAGTGAATTTACCAAGGTGTACAGTTAATCACATAAATCAGTTTTAGAGGAATTCCTTTCCCCTATTGAGACCCCTAATTCCTCTCCCCAACTACTTTTCAAGCACGTCCCACCCCTCCACAGTGCCCACCACATTGCTCAGACATGGGCTTACCCCCCAACCCCCAATTCCCTAGTGATCGCTCCCACCATTTGAGCACCATAGTGTTAATCAGTCAATACCAGTTTGATGGTGAGTACAAGTGTTTTTTATGGTGAGAACATTTAAAATTTACTCTCTTAGCAAATTTGAAATATACAATGCACCGTTATGAGCTATAGTCATCATGCTGTGCAATAGATCTCAAAAACTAATTTCCTCCTATCTGACTGAAACTTTGTGCCCTTTGACAAACACCTCCGCATTCTTCCCACCTCTAATAACAACAATTCTACTGTTTCCGAGTTCTATCATTTTAGATTCAACATATAAGTGAGAATGCGTAGTATTTTTCTTTCCCAGCTTGCTTATTTCACTTAATTAGCATAATGTCCTGTAGGTTTATCCATTTTGTTACAAATGACAGGATTTTCTTCTTTTTTAAAGTTGAATAGTATTCCATTGTGTACAATGTATGTTGTGTTATGTGTATGTGTGTATGTGTATTTTCTTTGCTCTTTTACCCACTGATGGACACTAAGTCAATTACCTAACATAGCTATTGTGAATAGTGCTGCAGTAAACATGGGAGTGCAGATAGCTTTTCAAATGTGAGTGAACATTCTTAATGCATCTTATCACCTAACAATATCTTGGGCACCAACAGCAGTTTGTGCACTGCTCTGGGAAATAGGGAGCCCAATTGTGCTGATCCACACTTCATGCCTGATTAAATAATACTTTGGAATGACATTCTGATCGGACGTCACCCTCTTGCAGTCATTTTTTTTTTTTTTTGCACAATTTCCTACTTGAAGTTGGCAGAAACTCTGTATGCAAATTTACTTTTTAGATCACATTAGAAAACTACCCCAAATTTTACAGAATTTGATACCTCTAAATTGATAAAAAATAAAATAGTATTTTCATGCTGTGTATTTCCAAAGCCCAGAGAATCTCAGGAGGCAGATGGCCCACTGGATCACTGGCCACTGCTGGTTACTGGAAAGCTCTCACCATGGCTCTCTCTGTGACATGCCTAATGATTTCCTTCAAAATAGGACATTTCCTTCTCAGATGTCCTCATTTTAGATAGGGAAAGTTTACAGCACAATGAAAAGAACACTCAAAATCATAAATATTTTATACACATGTGTTTCTATAGAGCAAGTTAATTGTCCATAGAGAAGCTGCCAGGCTAGTGCCCAAATGCTCCTAAGGTAATTTAATAAATATCTCTTTAGGGGCCCGTTACTGCCTTTCAAATGATGTAAGGTCTTAACATTCCTAGTTGATATCATAGATTTTGTCCAAAGGGAATGGGGAAAAAAATCACTCCAGAAATACTGACATATATAATATTAATTTGGCATAAACATTCTGTGCATAGCACAAAAGTAGTTGAACATTAACTGATAAATATAGTAATATTATTATTCAGGCAAAAATGATGTTGATAGCTTAGGCATAATGTAAATTGCTTTAAATGAAATGGGAGACAGTGTGTGCCACACAGTGTGAAAAAGTAAAGACTGTACAGGCAAAGCACTGGGTTAGTATCAGGCACTACTGAAGACACATGTGACTTGAGCAAGTGACTTACCTATCTGTACTTCAGTTTTCTTATCTGTAAAATGAGGATAATAATGGCATTTTCCTCATGTCCCTCCTGAATATTTCATGGAATAAAATACTTAAAGTATTTAAAAAGGGGCTCGACATATAGTAAACACTCAGTACGTGTTAGTTTTTATCCAAATAAGTTAAGTCAGTCTAAAAGTTCTACCATCAAGGAAAAAGCAGTGACAAAACTATTTAAAGAATCCAGGTATACTAATGAGAAAATTTCAGTTTGGTGTTCTTTAACAATTAACGGGTTCTAATCTCCCATTTTAACCAAGAGAACCAGACACTCGTAGCTTGCTTTCAGACAATGGCTGGCTAGATTTTAATAACAGAATGAGGTGCAGAAAAGGCTGTACAGAGGAAGAGACAGCGTCAAGGTAAGAGACGCCCAGGGCACACAAGCTATGAAATGCCCCCTTAGTACACTAATATGATGCTTTGGATCAAGAGAAAACATATTTGGTAACCCTTAAAATTGCAATCAAACATGAAGCAGTATGGTATGTGAAGTTAGATATGTAAATTCTGAACACTGCAAGAGTAAAATGGAAACTGGAAAAAAAGAAAAAACACGGCTGTCGGAGAAAGATCTACTTCATCCACTTTTTTAATGATGCTATAAAACTCTTGGGCTGTAAGAACTTAACAGCTTAGAAGAAATGATCTAACATCAGCAGAGGTCTCTAAAACACAGTCACACAAACATTCCATAATTAACTGTAGTGATAGGTGCCATGTATTATTATATGTAAATAAGACAGCATTCATATTTAAAGATGAAAAGTGTTACCATTAGTGATTTCGAATGTTAAGGGTTTTAAAAGGTTATAAAGTAAAAAAAAAATTATAAGAAATAACTATGAATTCTACAAAAAAAATTAATGACTTGTCTAAAAATAATTTGAAAATATTCTTTTTTAAATCATGTGCACAGTTTCTTACCTCAGTACTTCATACCTCATTCCTTTGAAATTTATCTCTGTGCCAAAGAATCTATTTTGTCCACGTAAAATATTTTTAATATCATCTGCTTTTTAAAATTGTTCTTAACCTTTGCTTTGAGAAAAATAATGTGGATTTAAATGGCTTGAAATGTTATGATAGTTATGTGTAAAATAATAACTGTGAAACAAGGCCCAATTATTCTTAAATTTTACCCAGTGGTTTCAACATTTAAGATACATTTTAATTTCTGATCTTCATGGGCATGTTTGATCTCCATATTGACTGAATCTAATCAACAAGTAAGACATTTTTCTTTGAACCATCTCTGTAAACATAAAGAGAGTAACTGCATCTGGAAATAAGTTAGGTTGAAAAGTTTAGCCAGAAGGAATGACATCAGCAAGATGGCAGAATGGGAAGTCTCAGGCTTTATCCACCAATCTCCCAGAAAGCTTAGCAATAATCCATAGTCTACATTCTTTTGAAAAGTTCAGCCATATAAATTTTTTTGCTCTGTGAGGTATGGTATTTTCTTAAGGTATATAAAATGATAAGTTGGTTATTTCTTTTTATAATCCAAACAGGTTCAATCAATGAGACAATTACATTAAAATAGTTAATGACTGTTAGCTATTACGATTACTTTATAGGTAAAGTATAAAAAATATACTGTTTTCTTCTGCTATATTCTCAACAGCACAGAACACTTCTGTGACCAAATGTGTGTGGGCTTTTCCCCACACCCCAAGATATTCTCCAGTGGATACCAACTGGGTGTCCTACAGTTCAATTCAATTCACACTACCTACTTGGAGGTGGCATCAGAACCCACAGGTTAAGGATTCAATCCCACAAGACTGCCCTCCACCCATTTCAGATGCTAATGCAAGTCCCAGGTTGTTACCTGTGCTTCTTTTTTTTTTTTTTCAGATTAGCAGCACTTTATTTTTTTTATTACAAAATGTTTATGGGGGTACAAATGTTTGGGTTACATCTATTGCATTTGCACCACCTAAGTCAGAGCCACAAGCTTGCCCCTCCCAGACCATTACCTGTCCTTCTGACCTACTGGATATAAATCAAAATTCCCATGAACCTGCTCCTTCTGTTCAATAATTTGCTAGGATGGCTCACAGAATTCAGGGCTATGTTTACCAGTTTATAATAAAGCACATTAGGAAAGATACTATGAATAGCCAGATAAAGAGGAGCATAGGGTGAGGTCTGGAAGGGTTTCAAGCACAGAAGCTTCAGTCCCAGTGGAGTTGGGGTGTGCCGTCCTTCTGGCACATGGATGCTTTCATCAAGCAGGAAGCTCAGCAAATCTCTTGTTCGAGAGTTTCATAGAGCATCATTTCCAGCCCCCCTCACCTTCCTAGAGGTCAGTGGAGCTGAAAATTCCAAGCCTCTAATCACCTGGTCTTTCTGGTGACCAACTCCAACTTGAGACTGTCTAGGGATCCCACTCTAAGTTACCTCATTAGCATAAACTCGGGTGAAATCAATGGGCTTGTTATCAATAACAAAACACATTTCCATCCTTTAGGAAATTCCAAGGGGTTTATGAGCTCTGTACAAAAACCAAATATTATAGCAAAAGATGCTCCTATCACCTTTATCACGCAGGAAATTACAAGAGATTTAGGTGCTCTGTGCTAAGAACCAGGTATTCTAAGACCAAAAATATATATTTCTTATTATGCAGAAGAAACAAAAATGACACAGAAATCCATTTCCCAAAAAAGCATTGTCCATCATCCTCTAAAAAAAGGTTGATGTTTATTTAAAGTTTATTAAAGCTGTGTGCACGTATATAAGTAAATATTTGCAATTCTTCTTTGTGACCCAGAATCTAATTCCCTGTGCTCTTTCACGTGCCTACATTGTTAGCAGAATAGAAAGGACCTGCAAAACAGTACAGTGCAGATACCCAAAGCTGACTGGCTTACCCAGCCAGCTCCCTAACAGCCATCTGCCAAAACTCTATTAATCAAAACACAGTCCCAAGGCCCAAATGAACAAAATCTGTTTAAAAGTAGCTCCCACCAAGGACCCACATTTTTAGCCTAAGGTTTGTTGGGAGAGCGTGTTATCGTTGACCTTCACACATGGGGCATTTGTTCTGTGATGTTTATTTCAGATTGAACATTTATTTAATGTGGCCCTCAAGTAAGGGCAGAATAATGTGATTCTGAGATGGAGATTTATTTTATCACCTTTAATAGGACCATGGTCAAGTGACTTTCTTTCCTTGTGCCTCAGACTTTCCATTAAGATATTTGTAAAATACAGCAGAAATGATTTATAGTTTGGGATGTACAGTGCAGATGTAGGATACTCATATGTGTTTGTGTGTATGTTTGTGCCAAGTAATACCATACATTATTTATTGATCAAATAATGCCAGGTGTAGATGATACAACAGAAAGCTAGGCAAACACAGTGCCCTTTCTCATTAGCAAAACATAGTCTAGCATTCATGAGTCTTGGGGATTACCAAAGTCAATTCCTGATGAACACATGATGTTATAGCATTCTGTTCAGGTCCACAAAGTGTGATTTATCAGAGAAATTAGAGTATAAAGGCAAAAACCTTTCAAATAAAGTTTGTTTTCTGATTTGGGGGCAGAGTTGTTTATAGAAATCTAGGAGAGAACTCATTTTATATTGAATTATTTCAATAATTTATTAAATTAAAATGTTACAATGGCCCCAGGTTTTATTTATCTTGATCCATACCAGTATAATCATATAACAAATACTGTTTCTAAATTCTCTATTCTCATATAATGAAAAAAGGAAAACACAGGTAAGTGAGCTGTTATCCAAAACCTACTTTAAAAAGTAATTTGCAGAGGATATGACATGATCAGTCATATATAAGACAGATAAAGCCCCATTTTCAATTTCTTCTATATATGTTATAATTCTGGAAATTATTTTATAATCATGGTAATTGAAGGTACTACAAGACTCTGAAATATCTTTTGAATCATCTGGGATTCCATTATGTCCTGCATAATTTCAGTGTTAAGATATTTTGGTAATATTCCAAAGCTTTAAGACAACATTTTTTTAAATTAACTATGTTTCCCAAGTACACTGATAAAAAAACAATTTATAATAGGGTAATGGCATAAGTATTTTTTCACCTTACTATTTCACTCACCTTCTCAGATTAATTTTACTCAGTTTTAAAATTGAAGCTATTTTATTGTATTCTAATTTTTTAAATGGTATATACAATAAATTTAATTAAATTAAATGAAAATTGTTAAAAAACCATGACAACATTTCCCCCAGCTATTCAGAATGATCATTTCAAAGGGCTTTTAAAATTATACCTCTAAAGCAGTCAGTTCTAAATCATATTTTTATTTTTTATTTTTTATTTTTTTTTTGAGACAGGGTCTCACTCTGTTGCCCAGGCTAGAGTGCCATGGCATCAGCCTAGCTCACAGCAACCTCAGACTCCTGGGCTGAAGCGATCCTTCTGCCTCAGCCTCCCGAGTAGCTGGGACTACAGGCATGCGCCACCATGCCCGGCTAATTTTTTCTATATCTATTTAGTTGGCCAATTAATTTCTTTCTGTTATTAGTGGAGACGGGGTTTCGCTCGTGCTCAGGCTGGTTTCAAACTCCTGACCTTGAGCAATCCACCCGCCTCAGCCTCCCAGAGTGCTAGGATTACAGGCGTGAGCCACCGCGCCTGGCCTGTAAATCATATTTTTCTGTTAGATATGAAATGATTTTTTAAATATTTCCACCTACAGTGCTAAATTAATTCTCCAAGGACCTATAGAAAGCAGTCAAATGTGTGAAATTTCGATGTTCATAATAATCTTAGCATTAATCAGCATTTGGCTTTTCTCATTGCGATTAACTTAAGCAAATTAGAGGACAGTCCTAAAATTACGATTGTCATTTCCAGCATTGAGAGTAACTACTGGTTGTTAGACACTATATAATTAGTATGAAAAGTTAGGAATCGATGCACGATCAAACATAAATTATGTACCAAATAAAACTATTATAATTTATCAATTCAATTAGTTAAATAAGATTGTCAGTGATCCCAAAACACAATTATCATTATCTTCAGAAAGTATCAGAGCATAGTTTGGAAAAAAATAAGAGAAATGTTAATGTGTGTGTAACAGAACATCCAGGTTCTGGTAAATCACATAATTTAGCAATGTGATTCTATTTTTTTTTTTAGTATTAAATTAATTGAATTTTTACACAGACATTTTAAATAAAATTATGTAGCCCCTGCTAGATAATTTTACTCTAAAGTTAATTTTTTTCTTAATTAAATGTTTTATAACATTAAAGGTCTTTTTTAGACAATTGCCAAAAGCAAGTTTTTAATTAAAATGGTTTTGAATTAGTTCAAAACAAGACAAAAAAAAAAAAAAGGTAGGCAGATATGATACAAATAAGGGAAAAGCAGGTGGAAGGTTATGTGCACATCCTAATATGTTCCCAGTAATTCCATCCCTTTTCTCCCACTCATCATAAGGGCACCAGTGCATTTTCACATCCCAGTTAAGACCATCTGTGCTAAAATTAGGGGTGTACCCAGTGTACCGCCCTATTGTGCTTCTTTCCACAACTGGGCAGAACAGAATATTAGGAAAAGCTCTAGTCTGGGTTTGATGCAGGCAAGACACTCGCTCCTGAGCCTAGAATTAATAAGTAATATGAAGATTATTCTCACCCAACAAACTACCTCACTGGTTTGTAATGAAAATCAAATGAGAATATACATACGGAGTATTTATAAACTTCCATACACTATACAAATAAGCATTATTATGATGATTGTGACCCACACCCACAGGCTTAGCCCAGTTCCAGGTTCTAATAACCCAGGTGCAACCTCTAATAATAGAGACTGTGTGATCTCTCTTTGGAGCAAATTAAGAAACCCTTAGCTAAGTAATTTAGATGTCTCCGACTTTAAGACATTCTTACTGTAAACTTATTACAGTTGTCCTAGAATTATTCTAATGACTGGATCCTGTTTTATTAGTGGAAACAAACGTGTTCACAAAAAATAAAGTAATGAATGACTTATGCTTCAGATTCCTGTCTTAACATTTTGTCTAAAACCAATCCACCTCCCCCTGGAGTTGGTCTCTGTCTTGCTCTCTCTTGCCATCGAAGTATCATATACTTCAATACCTCTCAAAAGTGTGCCTGGCTGTCTGGCACCATACTCTCCAGGTTTGGCTTAATACATAGTTCAGCCATTTAGCTGATTTACACTCACTGTAACAAATTCTTTTCTAACCACGATTATCTAAAAGGGAGCAAGCTGCCTTGTGAGGGAAAGAGTTCTCTCTTGAGACAGTAAAGACAAAGCTGTATATTCATCAGCCATAATCACTATGAAAGGCACTGCTGCTTTGGTTGGGAGGCGAGACATGATCACTCTACAGTCCTACATCACCTGCTTAACCATTCTACTACTGTGGTTCTCTGATGTTTCTGGAGTTACAATGGAGAAAACAGATACATGAGTCCTGACATCCTTTTATCTTACCACACTAAAAACTTATTGCTATAATGAGTTCAAAAGGAAAGACACTCTTTGCCTCTGATTTGAAGGTTATATGTGATTTCAATTAAGTGAAACATGCTCCAGAAACACAAATGATCTGTGTGTCTACATGTTGAAGCTATTACTGCACTAATGTCTGTGTTAAATATAGCAGTAATTAGACAGAGGAATTGATGTCATTAACTCTGAAAAAGATGATTTTTAAAAAATAACATATGGTAAGCCATGTCCCAACCTAAATATCTATAAAGGATATCATAGTTCTAATTATAATTTTATGTTAGCACATTATGTTCAGTTCAATATCAAAAGCTCTTTATATTGTATCTATAAATCAATCTCATACACTAAACTAAAGCATGAATGATACAAAAGTTTGACAGTTTCTTTGTAATATTTATAGGAAGATAGTTTATCTGGATTCAGTAAAGTTAAATTATTTTCACTTTAGTTTTTTTTTTCCTTTCATTTTTATAATTGTTTTATGTTTAGCTTCAGTTTTAGAAGAGAAAATAAAATATCTTAGCACACCATATGCAATAACTTAAATTCTATGCTACTATAAAAAAATCACTGATTTTCCTGGTCTTTTTATTTTTTGATTTGCTTATGAGATAACAAAACCCACTGATTTGGATATTTGTGATCTACTATGGTATAAAATCCTGTTATATTTTGGTCACACTTATTTCATGACTGTTGTGAAACAGATAGGAAAATAAGATAAAGACATGAGAATTATTGGGCAGAACAATGGGTTTGAGTTAGGAATAAGAGGGTTAAAAAAAATTTAAAAAAAGAAAGTGGAATGCAGACAGCAAAAAAAGCGGTGAGTGTGTCCAGAAAACAATTTGCCAGTGGAGCCAAGAATTAATCCAGTTTAAATAAGCTTGGCAGTATTTAGGAGACCTAAACAGAAGAACTTGGCTTTTCTGCAAGCAGATAGGTCCCCAGACAAACAACTATCCAAGCTAATAACTTAACAGCTGTGGTCTCAGGGGTGCTGACAGAAGATAAGAAATTCCTGAGACAAGGCTTTGCTACTCGCGGCAAAAACAGTGGGAGTATCAGGATAGTTGCACTCGTTCCCTGAGCCCCAAGACACAAGTTTGAGATGGGTGGCTAAGCAGAGCCTGCAAGCACAGGGCAGTGTACCACAGGAGAGGGGCCTTGAGTTCAGCGAATCCAGTTTTCTAGCAAGCAGTAAGCAAGCTGGCTCTTTGTCCAGAGCGAGACAACATATATCTGAGAACTATATGGCACATTCCTGAGAGGAATTACCTCACTTCTCAGGATTGCCAGCAAAAGAAATAATCCTGAGAAGTTTGGCTTTGGGGAAAGAACAGTCAGGGTGCTGTGACATCAGCACACTAGGCAAGGTGTGCAGGCATGCGAGAGGCCCACAGAGAACTGCCTCTCAACAGCAAAATGAAGTGGATCTCAAAGAGTGGGATGCACAGATCCACATACTAGGAAAGTTGTCAGAAATGCAATTTCTTGGGCCTCACTTTAGCCCTAGCGAGTCAGAAATTCTGCAATCTGAGTTTAACAAGCCCTCTTGGTGATTCTGAGGCCCACTGAAGTTTGAGAACCAAAAGTGTACAAGTAAGGATTCTTGACAGCAGTCAGGATTCTGGGTCTAGTGAAGGCTTCTACCAACTTCTTGAACATATTTCTCAACCTATCTGGGCCTTAGTATCTTTAGCTACAATAGGAGAGAGTTACATAATTTCTGGTTCTAGTTCCTCAAACTCAGTAAAGTCCTGTACACCTTAATGTATAATTTTGTAAATGTTTCCTGTGTTAAAGATATTGAAATGCATATGGCAAATATTGATAGAGCCAGGAGAGATCAGCTAGCAAGTAGGCAAATCTGCAGGGTTTCATGACCATCCTCCACAGAGAAGTCTGAGGCTAGACTTACAGCTTCACAGAACTTGCTTATCTACCTTAGACAGATGTGAAGAAAACATTCTAGAATAGGCTGTTACACAAATTCGGATCTGTTTATCAATTTACAGCAGTATCTATAAAAAGGAAGATAGCCTTATGTCCTTTGGCTGGAGAATTTTTTTCCAATGGGAAAAGTGCTAGGAATTATAATAAGAAGTTTTCCTTGGAGAGCATGGATTTAGAACAAGAGTGGGCTGTGTGATTGAATGTTCCAAGATTGCTGATGTGTCTGTGTCTTCAATAGGAATATACCTGTCATCACAGGCCAGGTTCACTTCCGAGGCTTGGACACTTCTTCTATGGGCAGTTCTTAGATAGGCACAACCAAGTTCCCTCCAAAACTCTTTATTTTTCTGTACTTTCAGTGCCAAACAAGTTGCTTTCAGATCAACATGTTCTTTCTTTGGCTGGTTCAATAAGCTGCAGTTGTGTTCTAGTCAATTCTCAAAGACCTAGAAACCTTCTACCTCTCTTAAGTGACATTGCATAGTCTGTTCTCTGATCATTTAAGTCTTGATTTTAAAGTTAAAATTTCAGAAGACAATCTGAGAGTCTTATATCCAAGGTTCTCATGGATTACTACACTTTTGTTCTCTTGTGTTTCCTAACTCACCCTCCTGTGCCCTAAATAGCCATCAACTAAGGCACAGAGACTATTCAGCCTCCAAGAACTACATAATCAAGGAGTTGCCTTCATTTGTAGCCATTCCAATACGTTACAATGCATTTTGGTTTTCATTCCATTAAAGTTTTTGTGATGTGATTCTTTTGGCCTAAAACTAAGAGTTTTTTTAATAGAAGGCAAATTTTAGTTTACAATGAACCGTAGATGCTCAGAATTTGTTTGTTACTAAAAAATAGGAATCAAATTGCATCTTATTTATAATGAGGGATCATAGAAGCTAAATATATTCACATTGTCCATAAATAGTGAGTGGCTGAACAATTACTCAAGAAATGTGATCAATGATGGCAACAAATACAAATAATTCTCGTTCACAAGACTCCACTGTTCTATAAAATATTATGTGGACTGTTTTAGCCACATAGTTTCTTTCATTTTTTTTTTACATTTGCTAAACCCAAGTCTGAGCGACGTGGGGCGTCACTGTGGAGGGGTGGGACATGCTTGAAAAATAGTTGGGGAGTGGAATTAGGGGTCTCAA
>CAUYRT010026583.1:0-104779 GCA_963574885.1 Lepilemur ruficaudatus
TACCCATTGTTTAGCTCCCTCTTATAAGTGAGAACGTGTGATATTTGTTTGTCCCTTTCTGAGATACAGCACTTAGAATAAGTGCTCTGATTCCATCCAAGTTGCTGTAAAAGATATTATTTCATTCCTTTTTATGTCTGAATAGTATTCTGTAGCATATATACACCACATTTTCTTTATCCACTCAGCCCCTGATGGGCACTTAAGTTGATTCCATATCTTTGTGATTGTGAATTATGCTGCGATAAACTTTTGGATACAGGCATCTTTTTGATATAATGACTTCTTTTGGTGTGGGGTAGATACCCAGTAGAGGAATTGCTGGATCGTGTGGTAGGTCTACTTGTAGTTCTTTGAGGAATCTCAATGCTGTTTTCCATAGAGGTTGTACATTCCCACCAACAGTGTATAAGCATTCCCCTTCCACTGCAGCAGCACCAACATTTTGACTTCTTAACATTGTATGACCATTCTGAGTGGGGTAATGTGGTATCTCATTGTGTTTTTCATTTGCACTTCCCTGATGATTAGCGATGTTGAGCATTTTTTCATGTTTGTTGGCCATTTGTATATCTTCTTTCAAGAATAATCTGTTTAGGTATTTTGCCTACTTTTTAATGGGATTTTTTTTTTTTG
Organism: Lepilemur ruficaudatus; assembly: GCA_963574885.1. NCBI lineage: Eukaryota > Metazoa > Chordata > Mammalia > Primates > Lepilemuridae > Lepilemur > Lepilemur ruficaudatus. The sequence continues at coordinate 637 of CAUYRT010026583.1, forward strand.
GTTACATTTTGTTTTCTGTAGTCAACTTTGATAAAACACTAAGGAAATAAAACGAATATCAAGACATTAAAATATTTAAAAGAAAATTGAGATACTCCAAATAATCTTTAATATAATCTGATGAGAAATTACGTATTAAGTGTAACATCTCTGTTACCAGCTATTCTTTCATTATTCTATAGAGTAGTATTTAAGAATGCAAACTGGAGCAAGCCTGCTTACATCTGCTAATGCCTGGTGGGCTGAACTCAGACAGGTTACTTAACATTTCTTTACCTCAAAGAGCGATGATAATAGTTGTTACCTCCTAGCAGTGTTGGGGAAATTGAATGAGTTAATACATAAAGTGCTTAGACTGTAAAGTACCTGGCAAATAATATTTAATATAAATGTAATGTACTTCCATGGTAAGGTAATTAAAATCACCCTTTTATCTCTCTATTTAACCATGCATGCATTTGTTCATTCTTTTAGCCAACATTTGTTAAACCATTCTCAAAGTAAAATTTTGCCTTAGTTCCTTCTAATAACTGAATTTCTTACAAAATGCATCACCTTGGGCATTTTAAAGCCAGGATTATGTATATTTTATTTACATGTTTTGTAAATATGAATGCAAACTACGGTTCCAGCGGAACAAAAAATATGGACCTTATGCCATTTAAACTTCCAATGCCAAATATATAGTGCTATATTTTGTTCTCTTTAAAATTTTCTCTGTGTGATCTTCTAAGTAGAAAACAGCTGTATATACAACTTGAATATTAGATATTTCCCACACCTTGGAGAATATGTGGTTTGATTCACTAAAATTAGTTCCATGGTAAGGAACTGAGGAATTAAATATCTGATAACACTACTAATATGGAACAGAATGTTCTGATTTGGCTTTCTTCAGGACTTTAAAAGGTTGACCAGCTGTAATCATTAATCTTGTATTCTCTCTAGTTCCAGGCTGTCATGTTGCTACTAGGAATTATGCTATTTACAGATATTGTGATTGGGATGTTTATGAGAGCAGCTGATAAACACTACTCAGGTCTCCCTGCTTATGCTGTAGTTATAAAGTTTAATTTTTAGTGTCAACTGGCACAACTTCAAATTTTAAAGGAATCTTGGCAGATGGCCTCAGAGAGCATTTATTTAGGGAAAGAAGATGTGATGGTCCTGAATTTTAATAGTATAATGGAAATCCAATCTGGTTCTTTAAACAATCATGGGTAAATGATAATTTATTATCACAATTCCTGGTGAATTCAGTATTTTTATGTAGCTATATACAATCAAGACCAATGGGAAATGAGAAAGAAAAATAAGGGAGTTGTCTATATTTATGATGTGTTTGTTTTACTTTTTAAAATGCGAGATTAGATTGGTTTAGATTGTGAAAATTTGGAGTAATTCAAAATTGAATTAGAGTTTCCACTTAGGACTTTGGTACTGTTAGTGGTTTATCATGTAATAAATAAGACCTCATATATTAATAATATGGATTAAGAGGAAATTAAGGTTTTTATTGTTTAAAAAAGTAGATGAGCTATGGAAATTTGTTTTTTGACCTAATTGCTACTTATCCATGTATAAAAACAAGTCCTCCAATTCCACAGGAGGTTTAACACATTGACTACAATGTCTCTAAAATTTCTATAGCTATATCTCAGGTTAATAGATTATTGAGAGTTTATCTTCCTATTTTCTTCCTTCTCTTTTTACCACCTTTGTGAAGGAATGAAAGAATAGAGTCCCTTGAAAAGAGGGTCATCAGAGACAGTAGATCTAAACCAACACTTTCTCTGTTATTCCAAAAGTCTGTTCTTTACTGAGAGAATATACTGAAAAAGTTTTCATAATTACTAAACTTATTTTCATATAATTATGTTTATATATAAGTGTAAAATGGTATGTGTATATGTACATACATATATAGTTTTTGAAATAATTTTCACTAGCTCTCTTTTTATACAAATAGAGGTGGCAGAGTATGGAAAAACTCTTCCAAGGACTAAGCAAGCAATAGTAAACAGACATAAGAGTTTTCTAATTTTATAGAGATTATGGTCTGGTCAGACTAAACCAGATTATGAATGAGTGAACAAACAAATAATTTTACCTAAAAATTTTAAGAGATTAAGAAAATACAAGCAGAAGCAATCTCAAATGGAGAAAGGCAAACATGGTACCTTCCTTGTACTTGAAATTGTACACACAGAATCAGACGTACACCCAGAATCAACTTCACAAAAAGATGAAGAGTTTATATTGTTGTTTCTATTATAAAGATTGAAAAGCAAATTCGCAGAAGTTAAGTAACTTAAACAGGGTCACACAGAAATGTCTGGCTGCCAAAAGATTTGAAGCTAATTCTGTCTGACTTCAAAGTTATATGTGCCTTGTCATTCCTTTTCATCTTTGGACACTGTAGTTTCTATAATTTGAAAGTAAGGAAGACTTTTCACATTGTACAACTGATGGCAAGATTTTTCTCTGTCATTGCTTGTGCCATTAGGGTGTTAAATATTTCTACATTATATCATTACCAATAAGTCAGACAGACAGATTAACAATTCTGAAAGCACTGGACATATATTCTATAATAGAACAATTAAATGACTGTATGGCAGATGATAGGAGCCACTATTGGAGTGAGAGGTTACAGATAACTAAGGTGAGGAAGCTAGAATGATCCATTTCATAATTGAATAGAATTGGAAACATTAATGTATATTGCTGTTTAGTTTAATGCAGATATAAATGGTTATATATAAAATATTTATAAATGTGCACAAATTAATATACTCACATTTATTCCCTTGTTCTATTAGCTGAGAGGACCAAGAAGCAATGGCTTATCAGTGACAAGGAACATATCTAACACTCAGATGTTAATTTCTGATGTCATTCTCCAATAAAAGAAATAAGTGCTCTTGGAGAAAAGACTGATTCTAGCACAGGGATGTTATATAAACAAGATGAACCTGGGCTATCTGGTCTTCTGGTGCCAGAAATTAAGAAAATGATATAGAAAACAGACAGACAAACAAAACCCTAATGATGGGGGTATGTCAAAGTGACATAGGAGTTCTGAAAGAGCTTCCAATGGCCAGAGTCAATAATTTGAGTAACTAAATAAAGTATATTATAAACAATAGTGCAAAAAACTCCATGAGTCTATACTTACATTGATAAATTATTAAATAAATTTAAAATTGAAAAAGAATATACAAATTCCCCATGCAGAAGAATTCCCAATAATTTAAGCAGATACTCCACCCTTAAGACAGTAGTTAGTAAGTCTCCACTCCTTAAATACGGGCTGCAAATAGCGACTTCCTTCCCAAGAGTACAATATGGAAAGCTAGAAAAAAAAATAATTTTACAATGGAGAAATGGAATAAACACGACCCCAGTCAGGTGATTAAGGTTAACATTACAGTGATGTTATGTTGATTATATGTACCCTTGATATGGTGCAGTTGGGTGGCAATTTACCTCTGTGGTCTTCCCCCCAAACACTGACAATCCCAGTCTCATCATGAGAAAAACATTAAATTAATTCCACTTGAAAGACAGTTTACAAAATATCTGACCAGTAGCCCCCAAAGTGTCAAGGTCATCAAATCAAGGAAAGTGAAAAACTATCACAGCAAAGAGGAGACTAAGGAAACATAACTAAATTACTATGGTAATCACTATGGTAGATCAGATCCTTGGACAGAAAAAGGACATTAAATAAAAACTGAAGAAATCTGAATAAAGTTTGCACTTTAGTTAATAATAATATCTCAATATTGGCTTATTAATTGTGACAGATGTAAATGTATTAATGTGATATGCTTCTAATGGGGGACACTGTGTTAGGTATATGGAAACTCTATTATCTTCTTATTTTTCTATAACTATAAAAGTATTCTAAATTTAAAAGTTTATTTAAAAAACTCAAAAAAAAAACCAAGACAATTATTTCATAGTGGGAACTGTTCCTAGCCTAAAGGATGAATATTTTGCATATCATACCGATATTCAAAGGTGGGCTCAAATGCAGAAGCTACGATACAAGACAGCTTGAAATATTTCCACACATCTGAGAGGTACAACTCAGAAGTTGTGTAATTTATTTTGTACTCTTCACAGTGTGATTTCTTTGGTATTTTTTTTTCTGTTCTTACCCAGGCACAGTAACAGTTTTATGATTTGACATCATTCATCTAAATTTTACACGCAGAAATGCTCTGAGTCATCATTCTTATTTGATAGTAGGTTTACTTAAAAGGTTGAGCAGGCAGAGAATGAGCAAAGGGTATCAGTGAGGGAGACAAATTAGATAAATTGAACATGCCCCTTGATGCTGACAGACCTGGTCACAGTTATTTTAATGTGCGTGATACCTGTAAAATACTTTGAGGTGGTGGATTGATGCCATTCACAGTTTCCTCATCCGCATTACGTCCCCAGGAGCTGTCAGCGTCCCCATGTTCATCAGCTTTACCCAGATGATGCAGAGATGCTCTTGTCACAGAGGAAGTTATTCCTAACTATTATTCTACCTATGTCCCCCCACCCTGAACCAGTATTTTAAAGAATATTTTTTTGTTTGTTTGTCATTGAGAAAACTCAGTTTGGAAAATACCAGCATTAACTGTAACAAATGCAAGTAAATAACAGAGTATTCCACTTTAAGCTGGCTGTGTCCAGGTTGTGTCTGTGTTGATATTTATTTGATATCTTCACTATGAAATAGTTATTTTATTAAATAACTAATAAGTTTTAAAATAAACCACAAATCCCAAACTAATATTATCTTAGCATACACACCTATGGTGAGTCAAACTCAGTTCTGAATGATACATTATGATATTGATATATATTTGCCATTCATTCATTCATGTATCCATGCATTCAACAAACATTTATTAAATTTCTATACGCTAAGTAATTTTCTCATTCTGGAAATACAGCAGTGAGTGAACTAAGCCAATTCAATTTCTGCCTTCATGGAGCATACATGTTAAATATAATTTACTAATAGAAAGGTAGCAACACCATCAATTCATTAGATGAAAATGACAACTATCTATAAGAAATACATCAACCTAAAAAAATGATTTCACTGTAGTAAAGTAATGAAAAACTTTGAAGACCTAGTCTTTATGTGGATTTTTATTAATGTATAGTGTAATAAATATATAGTGGTAATAAAAAAGTATCATTCATGATTCAAGATAATTCATAAAGATATTCACTACTGAACAAAATACATTTCAAAGCTCCACAGTCTTCCTTAATTCTGGGTTACTGTTTCTTCTTCAGAAAATTTGCTCTTTTGCTACAAACATACAGTGAATTAGGGAGCCCATAGCTTACTCTCATGTTGGTATGTCTTCTGGACATATTTTCAAACCCAGAGTGTCTCAGCAGATTGATAAAATGACTTTGACTCAAATAGCCAGATGCTTTGTGAAGTAAAATATCCAAACATATCTGAAATAGCATGTATATTGTTTCTATTTTTATTAGAAAAGTAGTATTTAATAGATAGTATAGCAAATTGAAATGAACACCATAAGTGATTATGATTTCTAATGAAATAATTGGGGAAAATGAAATGAAGGAAAAGTTTCTTCTATTTGATATTATTTCAAGATACACCACATATTTAATGACATTTTTAAAGAAAAAACCTATTATATTTAATATGTGAATTTATTAATATATGTAGGACCCATGTGATTTCAAAAATAATAAAGTATAAAAAAGAGTCTTAATGTTGTAGAGATGGGATAATCTAAATAATTATGTGTCTTCATGTATCTATTAGCGTAATGGAATATACCATATAGAGTCTGTAAATTTTAGAAACATACAAGATACATAAATCATAAAGAACATTTTTATTCTATAAAATATAAAATAATTCATATTTCTAAACTATATGGAGAAAATGTAGACTACAGTCTTATTATAAGAAAATCCTGAGGATATTTAGCTGATTTACATTCATAAAAACCTTTGCAATCTTTAAGACCTTCTATAGAGAAAGCAAAATTGCTACAAATTTAAAAGAAAATTTAATTGTTTGGGATTTTTATAATGATGCATTCTAAAAAGGCCAATATATAAAACACACAGAAAAGGTTTTAATTTCCAGGCTTTATTAATCATGCTACTTTTTATTTATACTATTTTGCAGCCCCCTCTCCTGTCACCAATGTGAAAAAGGGGAAGATTGCAAAAAATAGCATCTCTTTGTCTTGGCAAGAGCCAGATCGCCCCAATGGAATCATCCTGGAGTATGAAATCAAATATTTTGAAAAGGTAGGACTAACAGAATAAAATATATCCTTTCTTTGTTTTTTTCCATTTTAGAAACTGCAATTATCCAATTTGTAGAAGAGCATGTTGCAATTTTATGTGTGAATCAATGACAATTGATTCTGCAGTCATGATTATGGAGGCTAGATGTGTACAGGGAGCTCTCTCTTTGTGTTCTGCTGCTGCCAAATAGTTTACACTGACTGAATATCGCCATATAGTCTCCTATCGGCTTAACTGTGTTTCACAGCATTAAAAGATGAAGTCATAGGACATTTGAAAGTGTTGTGAACACTAAGCTGTTGACCTTCCATAGTGATGCATGTGCTAAATGGAAAACCACGTGAGTTTATGGACAGTAACTTAGCATATACTTGCATTGTTAGGGAGGTATGGGAAGATGAGATTCATATGTAACACATAATTTTTAAAGATGCTTAGAAAATATCCAGCACTGTAGTACAGACTTTATGTTTAAACTTGAGAGTACAAAATCAGAAATGTGTGCCTCATGTTCCCTATATTTTCTTGACTTTCCCTTGTTCTCTAAGTTGTCTCTTAGGGCCACTTTTACATATTTTACCATAATAGTTGTTAAGATCTAAAGGAAATAAACATCCCTTTTCCTCTCTTTTGAATCTACAACCAAGTGAGCTATTGATGAAGGAATCATGCAGATGGAAGCTAAAGATGAGCATATAATTTCCAAAGCTGGGCTAGAGTACATGGTTTAGATATATAACAACCATTATTCTTCCGATGGGAGAATAATGCCCACTCTACCCTGCTTTATCTACAGCCTGGATATGAATAGCACGCACACTTTAGGATAACCTGAGTTTTAATAGAGGAAATTAAGATAGATGGGTGCCCAAACCAGCCTCTAAGAGATGGGTTAGAGACCCCCCAATCCAGAAATGTTGGTATTATGGTTGCAGGAGTAGAAAAGAAGACATCTGTAATGCAGACAAGCAGATCCCAAGAGAGAAAAGAAGAGCTGAGCCATATTTATGCAGTTGTTTCTCCCAAACTCACAGAGATATCACTCCTTCTCTTTTAAAGAGGAGGGAAGAAGATAGCAGGAAATGCAAAATCTTACTGTACATCAACTAAAAAAAAATTCCCCAAGCTAGCATATTGGAGGGAAAAGGGGAAAAAATGTTTTTTCTTTTCATCATCTTGAAAAATACTAATGACTTATTAGTGAAAATTACTTATACATCAAAGACTCTATATGCATAGATAAAAAAGTTTAGGTAAATATATTGAATGTTAATTTTCCATACATTATAGATATTTTTAAAATAGATTTGCTTTTTTATTCATCGATTCAACTTTTTCCTGTATAAAGATACAACAAAAAATTAAACAGTAGTAAGAGGACAAAGTGAGGGCTATCTATTAATACATATTATTTGTAGGTTTTGGATGTCTCTGCAATATTCATGTATTAATTTTATTAATAGATGAATAAACAGTTAATTTTTACTTTTGGAATAGTTATCTTTCTAGGAATTACTTGCTAGTAGCATCACATATACCTATTGGATCATTAGGGAGCATAAATGATGATACTTAAGATATTTCACAAAATATATGTTATCAAATACATTATTCATCAAGAATATGCTAGGAGAATACCTCTGGGACAAAGTTATGTTGGGATATGGGTTAAAGTGTTTATTGTCAACAAAAATGTAGTTAATCTAGTGGAATATTGTGACATTAATATTCCTCACTGATTCCGGTTTCTTTGAGTTTAGTAATCAAAACAGCATTGCAAATTCCAGATGTCTACAATTTAAACACATGCTATATCCAAAAATAATTTGTAAAATTAAGGTTTACATTCCTTGGGTTTTTATAAACCTTTATTACTCTATACTAATGCAAAGCTGTGTGGAGTTATATAAATATATACAAACACATGGTGAATTCTGTCATAGACATTCTAAGTTTCCAAATTTTCCTTATCATTAAAGTTGATTTTAAAAGAAGTCGAAATGCATGGTAGAATTTTTTTTTTTTTGGTCTTTATTGAAGTGTAATTTACATATCATGTCTTTACTCCATTTTAAATGTGCAATTAAATGGTTATTAGTAAATTTACCAAGTTGTACAGTTATTCACATAAATCAGTTTTAGAGGATTTCCCAACCCCCTTTGAGACCCCTAATACCCATCCCCAAATACACTTCAAGCATGCCCCTTTTCTTCACAAGAAATGCGTGGTAGAATTTTAAAACAACTACACCCCAAATGCATACATACATCTTAGATGAAATAAAGTTCAACAACAGGAAAACTAAAAGTTTGACAAGTACTTATTTTCCTGCATTGTTCTGTTTTTTTCCTGAATCAACAATCTAGATCAATGACTGGCTTTTTTTGTCCCTTTTTTCCCATTATGAATAAACTTCAACTGCTTTCACCATCACTTCCCAGTTTATTCCCAGTTTATACATGCATTTCATTATATATCCAATATTCAAGACTAGCAAGGATTTATCTGTTTTTTTTTTTTCTTTAAGTTGCTACTTCTGTTAGAAAAAAGTGTTGTTCAACAAGTGGTGGGGAGGAGTCCTTTTCTGTTACTATTTCTTCTAGTGAATTTTATTTGGGTCATAGCATTATTTTCTTCACAGTTCAATTTGTTTTTGAATTCCATTTATTTCAGTATAACTTGGTCTTATATGTAATAGTTTATATTTAGAGCTGTATTAACCCATTCTATTATTTGCATAACTTAAAGAAAAAATTATTTGGGAAAAGGTTTTTATACATATCTTTAGTAAATTAATAACAAGTTGTCTAAACACGTGGTTTAAAAGTAGCAATATCTTTAATGTGTTATTTTGGTGGAAGTTATTCATTTCTTTTGGTCAGTGTTTTCCTTTTTACAATGAAGATACTGATTTTGGGACCTTTTTGGCAAGCCAAATCATAGAACTTACTGATATAATATATATGAAGATTATTGTAAAGATTTTCAGGAAAAATAAAGGACAGTGAGCTTTTATGCCTTGTATTGGGTTGGGGGTTCTGATAGGTTTCCAGAGCTCATTTTGAACCTTCAGAATGACACCACCATTTCAGTGGATGGCTTTTGGCCAAACACAGGTGGCAGAGCTTTCCAGGGCACACACATTTGCCAGCTGGCATGTCTGCCTGCGATTGCCCTGCTCTAATAGAGGTCACTGGGCTTCTCTGCTCCCGCGTGATGATGGGCCCATTGCCATCTCTTAATTAAAGGCAGAGGCAAAGGGAAGCTGCCCCTTGGCAGAGTGTTAGCCAGCTGGCTCTTTCTGCTGAGGCCCTCCCCTCGCTGCATGTGAACAGTGTTTGCTAAGCAGCTGGGGAATGTAGCTCATTTGCTCGGCTGGGGCAGGAAGGCGGCAAAAGCCACTGCCCTGACCAAGGACTTGGCAGCCAGGTGGTTGTGGGCGTTGAAGATGTGTATCTAGGGTTTATGGTCTGAAATTATGAGAGTGATTTAAAGGGATAGAACAGAAGTAAATTTTGGAAGATATCTAGATCATTTACAGTGTATATTTATTGGTTTTGATCCCCACATATAAACTTTGCTAAATTCTCTTCAATAATGTGCTATTAGCTAACTCAGAGAGACAGCGTACGTTTAAACCCCAGAGAGGGAGCAACTGAGACATACATAATGTTAATTGTTAAATCAGACACAAGGTTATGAAATGTTGTGGAATTGATATTAGTTCATACATTATTTCAAGAAACAGTATTTCAGTTTTCTTATAATTTTTTTCCTTTTTGGCAAAAATATCAATTTCTAATATTTTTTACAAAATATATTCATTGTACCTTCAATAGTTAGGATCTACAACCAATTTTTTAAGTTTTTAAAAATTGTTTTGATTTTTACTTTTCAATTACCATCATGATACAGAGTTAAGCATAATCAAATCTACTTAGAACCTATTTTATAGATATTGTGCTTGGTGCTATGTGTATTATCTCCATCTCCTTCCAATATTATTGATAAATAATTTTATCTCCATTTTAAAAAAGAAATAACTGAGGTTCAGAGTTGTGTATCCACATTTACTCACCTTACTTAATGACATGGCTGGAATCTAACTCTGTTATTTCTGTGCTTTTAAAAAATTCTTATTTCACATTATAAATATTAATATTTTATGTAAAAATTGTAATTATATTAAGTGTATCAGAATATCATACTTTAATTTTGTCTAGATTTTTTTGACCAAGTTCAATTCCCCTTAAACAAATGAAAATAATATCAGCAAACAAACATTTAATCATTTCTTACTTAGAGTTACTGCTGCAATCATAGCCAAACTGAAAAGCATAATATTACTGAGAAATAATGTTACTTATTCTCAACAATATTGAGAAATAATAATATCATCAGGTTTATTTAGTCATAAACTTGAGCATTCTCAGAACAATCAGTAACTATCATAGTTTATTGAAGGTATTTATAATTTTTAAAGAACACATCAAAAAATTATCTGTTTTTTACTGCTGACACTTCTGTGATGTAGAAGGGGCGATACAGTATTACTAGGTAAAGTTTTATAAGATTTACTTACCTACTTTGAATCCTTTTCAAAACTCTAACAAAATATCCTAAACGCTTTAAAGATTAGTCACTTAAACTGTGCATTAAAAAACAAAAGATCATTTGCCTATAATGAATCAGAAAACTTGATATATGGATTAGAAATTAGACCATACCTATTTAGAGAGAAACATGGGTCCATTTAACTTTAAGATAATTGTACTTTAACTTAACTCTAAGATAATGTTTACACGTATTACATGAGAGTGGTAAATTGCTTTAAAAGAAGAATGTTTATAGGTTGTTTATTGTAGATAGTATTGGTAGTAATATAGAAAATGATGAAAAGTTAATTTTGACATGTCAAATTAGAAAGAAATGAGAATATTTAAAATAATGATGATGAAAATTAAAACATGGATTATAGTTTATTGAGTGTTTTCACATACATTACCTGTTTCATTTTTACATCTCTGTGAGGAAACACAGGCAATAGTTTCTACCCCAATTTTACAGACATGGAAATTGAATATAAAAGTAAAGATAGATGTGCTACATTTTAGCATGTGATTTTAGTGTCCACACTAAGGTCAGCTTGCTAACTTCTCAGAGATAATGAGCAGTTATGGATGGCTAGTCTAGACTTTTGCTAGCAGTCAAAATAGGAACAGTTCTTTTTTCAGGTTTCAAGGCTATCTTTCCAGTGATTTTTTTTTTTTTTTAGCAGTAAAAACTGAATCTCCTTTTTATTAAAGTGGTAAAAAAATACATAACATGAGATCTACCCTCTTAACAAATAAAGAAATGAATCTTAATGTAGCTCATTGCACTGAAGTAAAGTATAAATATCAAAGGTTCCTGGTAAAGATCTGAATGAAAAATTCTCCAGTGATTTTTTTTTTCCTACACCATCTCCATTCACTACTTACTTACACTCCTCTAAAATGCGAAATTTTTAAAAAGAAAAAAAAATTTTTTTCTCATTGCATTTTTTCTTTAATGCTTCTTGTTTAGCCTTATTTAATTGAAATTAAAGTTCTCCAGGGAAGTACTAATTTCTTCTCCCAAGTCCTAAATATAGTTAGAAATCTAATTCACTAAATATTTAAAGCATAAGTCCTGCCTCACAGCATGTTAGATATTGTCTACTTTCTCTGTGAATAGGCAGTATGTTAGATATGCTTCAATAAAACTTACCTGAGGAAAACAAGCACACAAATAATCATAGTAAATGTCTGTAAAATAATCAATCTCCTGCAAAGATTAAAATTGCATTTAAAAGTTTTACAAATTTATTTTTGCCAAAGGCAAGTATGGTAGATAGATAGACAGGATGCCACCTACCACCTGAGTTCTAGAAAAAAACTTTAAGATTTTACATAAATAGCACACATAGATTGTGTAGGTTTGTTGGTTTTTTTTTTCCCCAAAAACATTGCATTTGTCTTAACAGAGAATCCATTGCTTTCTGGTTCCTTATCTGATCTGTGATTCTAAATTTTGCTGTCATTAGTGTTTACCTGTTGACTTTTTTATTGTATATCCACGTGCAATCCAAGGACCAAGAGACCAGCTACACAATTATCAAATCTAAGGAGACAAGTATTACCGCAGAGGGCTTGAAACCAGCTTCAGTATACGTCTTCCAAATTCGAGCACGTACAGCAGCAGGCTATGGTGTCTTCAGTCGAAGATTTGAGTTTGAAACCATCCCAGTGTGTAAGTCATTTTAATTACTGTCAACTCATGTCTCTGTAATGGTTACCAGAAAAGAGTCAGTGGATCAATACCCTCCCTGGGCATTCTGTCAATCTCACTCTCCCTCTCTCTCTCCCAGACATGACCCCTTCAGGGGAGGAAGCATCTGTCATGCTATTATGGTAGGTCGGCAGGTTAACACATTGGTCCCTGCTCCTCACTGCATTTAGTCTACTGGGAGATGGTACAAGAGGAAGATCCTTAAGAAATGTTTAAACTTGTTTTTAAACACTTCCTTTCCACTGCTGCCATACTTTATTGAATTATTGCCATTTACTTTTTTTACTTATTTTGTTGAACTATGCTACTAGGCTTAGTCTTTCTATGAAATTTCCACAAGGAGCTTTCTTAAGCATTGAGTTTGGTGTGATAATGATGCTCTCAAGAGCCAATCTGATTTCTTAAAAAAAAATAAGTAAATCTCTGGCACTGTCTTTGAGTGGAGAATCTGGAAATATTTCTGAAACATCCTTGTTGTATAATTTTTCCCCATCAAAGAGCATAAAATTCTTATCTTTAATTTCAACAAAATATTGATATTATATACTTGTTCTAAAGTAAACACATTAAATGCAGAATTAGAAGAAGACAATAGCTTGCCTTGTTCATAGAGGAAAGAACTGACATTATCAGTCTTTTTATGAAGAAAACAGACAGGAGTGTTGTGAAAGTTAAAGTGTGTGTGTGTTTGCTTTTTAATGCCAAGTTACATAAGAATTTGTGATTTTAAAATGAAGAAAACAAAATGCCTTTTTTTTTTTTTTTTTTTTGAAAATCAACCAAATGAGAGCTTAAGTATGGGATCACTTTGTGAGGATTAAAATAATTATTAAATTGAAATTTCAGTAAAACTATATAATGCAGCCCTTTGGACAATCAAGGTATACTTCTTTTTAAGCATGCTTAACTGAGTTATTTAGAAAATGTTTTATTACTTGTCTTTATAAGTGTTATTCCACTGTTTTATACAGAGATGGATGCCATGGTAAAAAATGGTAAATTGTTTTCTATGCAAAGGAGAATCCTACAACTACAGTTTAATTAAATCTACTGAAATTTGAATGTCTAATACTATTCAGAAAAGTTTCTTAATATACTTTATAAGAACATATGTAATTAGTCAGAAATTATCATAGTACTGACAATGGATTATTTAATCATGCACCTAGAACCAAAAACGGATTTATGACAAAAGACATGTTATATAAGCTGGGCATCCTAATAGGACTTGATTCCATTTAGGTAGCATTAGAATATATACTGTTCATGTGGTCTACCAACTATGGAGACAAAGCCACGTATAACATCCCAAAATATGCTTGAATGCTTTGGCGACTACACAAATGAAAAAAATCCTATTTAAAAAATTGTAAAATTCTGCTCAGCTTTGGGATGTTGGCATGTTCAGCAACTATTCTTCAGATTTTTTAATATTCTCTCCTGTACTATTTTTTTTATTATTAATAGTAGCTTACAGGCATGCCAAAGCCCATCAATCAAATCACAGAGAAGAATTATTATGTGATCATTTTCCTATATACTTTTACAAAGTCTTACATGAGGCAGGCTACTTTTAAAGTTGTTTCCTATATAATTTCTGGAAGAAAAGAAATCTTACACAAATGGTTTTTATTACAAAAGTTGATTTTAGTATAATTTTAATAGGTAATGAAAATATTTTAATACCATGCTGCCTCCTAGCTTTTATTAGTGTAAAATCTTATTTTCATTTGAGTTTGTGTACATGTATTTGCAAACTTTCTAAAAAAGATTTTATTCTTTGTAGAAATTCTCTATTACAGGTCTATTCTCTTTGATCTTTATGTAGAATCCTTCCTGAATATAATTCAACAAGCATGTACTAGGTACCTATTACGTATTAGGTTTTGCTAGGCTCTGGAGAAATCAACCTGAGTAACACGTGAAAACTACTCTCCAGGGAATAAGAACACAGTTTATTTAATTCTGAAATACAGAGTATTTGTTTCTAAAACCACTTTATAGTAATTGTTTTGTCAATTATTTAATATTAATTTTATTTACTCACTAGATCAAAAGATCTAGGGACTGTATGTGACTCAAATACTTATAAAGCACAGTCTCTTTTTTCTCATAGTCTCATAAGGAGTTAAAGAAAATACTCATGATAATTAAAATAATACTTTTCAAAATTCTGTAACATTTGTGTCATATACATTCACTGGACAATTAGTTATGTAGTCATTTGTGAAATCACATTAATTGATTGGGCAATTATTTCCTTCATGTCATAATTTAATCTTTATACACAATATTTCCCCCAAAAGGTCTCCAAACACTTGAATGCAGGAATTATGGCATCTTAAATGTATTTGCATTTTTCTTCTTAAAGTTATTGGTGGTTTTTATTTGATGGATAATAGTTAAGTATCCAGTCTTTCATTAGTCACTGTTATTAAGAAAAGTCTATTTTTAATCTCTCAGGTATATAAGAATGGAAAATTATTTTAAAATTACTTTGAGAGTATTTTTTAAAAACAATTTTCTAATTGCCTGCTCAACTCATTTGATACATAATAATGACACATTGACACATTTTGTTATTGATTTGCTTCCAAAATTTATTACTTATTAATTTATATTCTACTTTAGTCATTTATTTACAAGAAGGTAAAATTGTTATGAAAGGCTTTTCTTCTTCATCTACATTATCTTATAATTAAAAAATATAGCCCTAAAACCAAATGCAAATAGTAGTAAAAGCAGGAATGTAAAAATATTTATTTCAGAAAGACTTATATGTGGAAATGTGAAGAGTTAGGTGGAAAATCTTCAACCATTCTTTCTCTGGCAAACTTTATGTTTTATAACTATATAGACTGCTAGCCTCTTTATTTTAATTTTATTGCAAATAAAAATAATATATTTCAAATCAACTCTTTATATTTACCTCTATTCTCAACAGTGACAAAAAACACATCAACAAATAAACCTACCATGAATGAAACCATTCAGCCAAACTAGTTAGCTCTTTTTTTCTGATTTCTTTTAACATAATTTGCCCTGAAATTTTGATACTATCATTGACTTTTTCCCAACCCCTGCTTGCCCAATATTTAACTATCAGATTTGTGTTTCTCTTGATTTTTTCATGCATCACTTCCTTTTATCCATCTCTTACCTGTTTGCCTCAGATTTATGTAACCTAACTGCTGGAATAATGGTGGTATATTTTTAATTGAAAATTTTATTGATGTAATTGTAGGTTTATGTACAATTGTAAGCCATAATACAGAGAACTCATACATGTTCCTTAGTTTCTTCCACTGGTAACATTTTACAAAACTATAATATAATATCACAAGCAGGATATTGACATTGACCCAATCCGCAGATCTTAATCACATACTCCTGTACTTCTTGGCATACATGTGTGTGGACATGTGTGTGTGTATTAAGTTCTATACAGTTTGGTCACTTGTGCCGGTTTATGCATCTACCATGGCAGTCAAGACACTTAACAGTGCCAATACCATAAGATCCCTTGTGTGGCCCTTTTGTAACCACACCGACTGCCTTCGGGAATAGCTCTCATGCCATCACTAATCCCTGGAAACCACTAATCTGCCCTCCATTTCTAATGTTTTGACATTTCAAAAAATGTTTCATGAATAGAATCATACAGTATGTGACCTTATACTTTGACATTGGCTATTTTTATTTAGTATAGTTCCCTGGAGATTCATCTAGATGTTTTGTGTATGAAGTTTGTTTATTTTTGTTACTTAGTAGTATTCCTTGGTATGCATGTAACACAATTTGTTTAAGCATCCATCTGTGGAAGGATGTCATAATAGCAAAATTCCACTTTTGTTATTATACATAAAGTTGTTATGAACATTTTTGAACACTTTTTTGGCGTCAACATAAGTTTTCATTTCCCTGGGATAAACTCCCAAGAGTACAATCACTGGGTCATATGGAAATTGTATATTTAGTGTTGTGAGAAACTGCCAAACTATTTTCCAGAGTGGCTGTATCATTTTACATTCCCATTAGCAATGTATGAGTGATCCAGTTTCTTCACATCCTCCTAAGTATTTGGTGTTGTCATTATTTATTTATTGGTTATTTTGGCTAGGTGGGTAGCAGTATCTCATTGTGGTTTTAATTTGAACATCCCTGATAACTAGTCACATTATTTTGGACTTTAAACTATGTGTATGGGGGGAAAAATCCCAAGTTAATCTAATTCTTTCTAGACAACAGGAGCATGCAAACTCTAAAATTGTCAAATCTTATATACCAAAAACACCTTCTATTCAAATTAAGGTATTTGAGGTGAAGGAGGAAATTCCATTTTATGTTGCAAACCTAAGGCCCCTAGACGAATACCGTGCAAACAATATGCATTCATTTTTTATGATGACAAGGAAATAATCAGTGACTTAGTATTACTTTCAAATTTCTGTTTGGAGAGTAAATATTTTCTTCTGAAGATGGCTTTCAATTATATACCTTTAAGAAGAGATATTTAGGGGGATATCTTAGCCAAGTGTAGAGGAATTGCTTAAACCGTGAATTGATTACTGACTATTAAGCAGCTTTTATTTCGAATGCATATGATCACTTTAACCGCAAGCTCCATTTTCTGTGTCTCCTCTCAGCAGTTGCAGCATCCAGCGATCAAAGCCAGATTCCTATAATTGCTGTGTCGGTGACAGTGGGAGTCATTTTGTTGGCAGTGGTTATCGGCTTCCTCCTCAGTGGAAGGTAAGAGAGGAGGCCGTGATTATGAACTTTTGCAGCTGATCTCTTCCCTACCTTGATCTGACGGTTGGCGGTTAAGCACATCCCAAAACAAATCAGGCAAGCAGTATGTCAGTGGATAACCTCAATACATGATGTATTTCTTAACCCTTACCTTGTTTGTGTTCGTGCCAGTTTTTAAGCACAAAACTCTTCTTACATATGCCTTCTTCATAAGAGTAGTATAACATGTTATTGTTTATTCTGTTATTAATAGAACATATCTCTTTTTCTCATATAGTGTCTTTTAATGTGGATTTTTTTTCCCTCTCAAAAGTATATATGGTTGTCTGCTTTAAGTTTAATTGCTTTTTGGGAAGGGTTATGTCTGTGTCTAGTAATTTTCGAGGGCTAGGACTGATAATTCTAGTTAGCCAGCATTCTATATTAACAGGGTGATGGGTACAAAGCAGAGATTCTGGCAGACAAGCTTCTTTGTAAATAGCAAAAACCTTTTCAATGACAGCTTTTATTTTCAGCTTCTAAAGGATTTCAACCTGAATACTTCAATCACGGTGTATACCGATGTAAAGTGAATTTTACTGAATGCTATATCAATACATACATGAATATATGCATTGCACATCTACATTTTTTTCATTTTAAACAAAAATAAAGGAGGAAGAGCCCCACAAAGAGCCTTTGTAGAAGGTATTTTCAGACATTAAACTGAGCATCATCAACATTCCCAAAAATAAAAGAAATGAAACATGAGTATGCCCTATTCCTACAACAAATGTATTTTCATATTTTCCTATTATTTTTATCCAGGCCATTGTTGGAAGGAATATTTAGAAATGAGACCTGTCCCTTTGAAAATTTATTTTTGCTGTTAGACTGTTATAGAAAACTTTAAAGTATTCATGCAAATATTTGAACCTGACAAAATGTGAGAATGTACTTTAAGGTTCCAAAAGCAAAAAAAGCCACAAAATCAATATTTATATTGATTTTGTTACTGTTTTATTCATTTACTGTTGACTTTTCAGTACTTATTCAACTCATAAATATACAGAATTAGGCACTTTTCAATATACTGCACACTGTGTTCTGAGAAGATTGATAACTATATCCTTAATTTATACTAGTAATGGTTTATTTTTATAAAATATTGCTAATTCCTTTGAACATCTTTCTCTTTGTATCTGAAAATTCCATTTCTTCCAGTTCTTATTCATTTAAACGTGGTTGAAATTTTCTTAAGACTGTATGTAGCATTTCATTGCTTACTTTGTTAGAATAGCAGCTATACATTTTCAGAATTCCTAGCTGGGAGGCAGTTTGTATTCTGTTTAAGACTATTAAACCCACCCATGCCAACGAGCTGGCTTTATCTAGAGCCACACTGATCTCTCCTCTCTGAAGTCACCTGGGTAGAATGCCCAACCTAAAACCCTGATTTCTGGAAGATAAGCAGATTTTACGATTCTTGTTATAAAAACTTTGCTCAGATTTTGATCCAGTTAGATAATCAAGTTGTATGAATTGTAACTACTAAGAAAACTACCGTGCAATAATGTCTTTTCTACTAGCAGAGGGTAGATAAATATGCTACATTGCAGAGCTGGTTTGTAATACCATTTCTTGACTTCTGACTGAGACAAGAATTGGCAACTTTCTTTTTAATAAATTCAATAAGCACTACTTATATTTAGGGACATTGGGATTATAAGAAGATACTGTATTTGTTGTGTCCTCACTTAAGAAAAATGGATAAAAATGGAAAAAAGAACTGAAATCTGGAATCCAATAAATCTTTCATTAAACAATTAGAACTCAATCCACTTGAACAATCTCAGTTTTCTGAGGCAAAAACTCTTCAGAAGTCAGTTGATACTCTATTTAGAGGCTAGCCTATCAAGATTAAATTGCCAAGATCACGCCAGAAACTTAGAAACCAAGCAAACTTACATAACACACTGCTATAGGCTTTTTTGTTACTTGAAAATAATATTAACATTTGGCATTTGGTACTTACTTTCAAGTCTCTTAAAGTATAACAGGCTGAAGGTGAAATATTCTTCACAATCTTCTCTTACAAACATTTCTTGAACACTTATTGCACATAAACGCCAAGATATGTCCCAAACACGTAATCTCAAAAGGCAGTGTTGTTTTCTAGAAATGTTTCAGTTGTCCGATAAGTAGACAAAATTGTATAAAACAGTATTACCACAGTAAGGGATTAAGAGAAAAGTTTACAATAAAATTGGAATCATTGCCATCATGGTAACTTTTCCAGTTGGTCTGATTAATTACTTCAAGACATTTTTTTCTCATTACATGCCTGGCACAATTCTAATGTTAGCAAAAGGAATGGCTGGAGGGTAAAATCCCCTGGACTTAGAAACTTTTGCTCAAGCTCATTTGGACTTACATAAAATAATTATGCAGGAGTTTTGAATGCAACTATTTAATTTAGACAAGTGCTAGAGCTCTACCTGCATTTATGAAAGCATCATAGTTTTTTAAGCAAGTAATTTTTAAGGGGTATGGAATGTTCTAAAACCTTCAGAGAAGACTCTTTGCCTAATGGATATAACATAATAATAATATTGATAATAATGAGTATAATATTGGTCTAACATGGATTACATACTATCTACTACAAGGAACTGTTCTAAAGGTTTTACATGTAATATCTCATAATGACGCCATGTCTCAGTACTAGATCTATATCCAATTTATTGTTTCTTGAACACTGTAATAACGTTCCTGCCTTAAGTCTTTTGCACTGGCTCTTCTTGCTGCTTAAAACTCCCTCGCCCCAGAGAACCAGATGACTTCTTCCTTATTTCTTTCAAGCTGCTGCTCAATCTTATTCTCTCAGCTGAGTCTACTAAAAGGATGACTCATGTTCCATCCTCTGCACACCAGATCTCTGTTTTTCATAGCTCTATTGACATTGTATACCACCTATTTCTCCTGTTGTTTTTTAGTCTATCTCACCTACTAAAGTAGGATATGGGATGGTAGGGATTTTTATCTATGCTTTCCTTTCCCTCTGGGCAAGTGTCCGGAACATAAATGATTGTTATACATCTAGTTAGTGAGGGCCTGGGGCTTGAACCCAGCTCCAACTTTAGGGCCTTTACTCTTCACTGTATAACTTCCTTATGACTTGTGATCATTTGACTTTTGAACTCTTGTGTGCAAAGCCTCTCATTCTCTGCTGCCAAAAAGAATGGAATTAACATTTCAAATCTTTTCAAACCGATCAATAACATGAATAAAATATCTCTTAGAAATTAATATCAATGGCTTCGTGACACTAAAGTAAATTTTAAAAAATGCATTGGATTTTAGTGAATTCTCTCTCTTCCTTTCATGGGAAAATTATACTTGGTAAATTGTATTTATTATAAAATCACACACATAAAATGTCACCAGCACCGTGGCTATCCCAGATTTTGTGAAACTTGGTTAATTTCACTTTTGTGTACCCTTAAAACTTTCTTCCCCCCATTGAAGTAGTTTTAATTTATCATTTATTAATAATATATCTGTCTCCCTGACAGATATCTGCTCATCTTAAACACACAGATTATAATGTAGGTTCCTGCTAAATGTCCAGTGACAGTGTGACTGGAAGAGTGAAGCTGAAGTTCAAGACTAGTAAAAATGTGCTTCCAACTGCCTTTCCAAAATTATCACTATGTGTTTTTATCTTAGACATCTTTGGTTGCAAATGATAGAAGCCAAATTTAAAGTGGCTTAATCTAAAAGAAAATTGATGATCTTATAGCTGAAAAGTTCCAGACATTAAAAAAAAAAAATTCCAAAGTGCAGGTACTGATAGATCCAGGAGTTATTATGTCTATTATGCAATTTGAGACACATCATTCAAGAATGCTCTTGCACAAATATGGTATTCAAAGGCATTGATTAAAATGACGTTATTGGGTAAAGCCCTGGGACACTGTAATAATGAGGGGTAGGACGGAGGAAGAAGATCCAGCCCAGGGAGACTAAGAGGAGTGGCTCATGAGGTAGCAAGAGACCAGGCCATTGTTGGATGACGGAAGGGGAATGGTCACTGTATTGAATGTGGCTCTGACTTCAAGGCTCTTGCCTTTCACTCTAAAAGCTCACGTGGCACAGGCTCTGACAAAAAACGTGATACCTAGTTCCACAGACTAAATCAATTCGTAGCCCTGGGATCTTAACTAAGAGGATGATGAAGAAGTTATGCTATATGGCCCAGCATAGTAGGTGCTCATACCTAAACCTGCAGATAGGCTCAGTTCATAAAAAGCACATGGAACTGAGAATGAGGAAAGGGGATCTTTCTCTGCATCCTTATTCATATCTTCCATTTGGTTGGAACAAGTTTCCTACCATCTCTCTATATTGAAATCTTATCCACATGTCAGACCCACACCAAACATGATTTTGATCATGAAGCCTCCCTCAATTTTTTTAGCCAAAGCATTCTCTCATTTGAACAATATATCAAAAAAAAAATCAGTATATCTCATGGATTTTAACGCTTTCAACCACAAATTATAGGATAGTGTGTAAATATCTTCTCTCTTCTGCCTGCTAGTATTTAGAGGATAAAGACTTCCGTGGTTCTCCCACATAATCTAATTGAATAAATACCTCATAAATTATTGAATTAAATATGAACTGTGCATCAATCTCCATTTGAAGTGATTTGTCCATTTTTTTCCTATTAATGTCAATAGTTGGGAAAATGAAAAATGTTAGTATTTCTAAAATGAACGTAATAGAATACCCGACCCAGAAATATGTTTTTTTCCTAACTAATAACCATTTTGTGCCACCACAAAATAAATACAATGATTTGAAGAATTATTGCCCAGGAGTTAAGAAATATTTACTAGCTTATTCATTTATTTATTTGACATCAGGACATGCTTATGCCAGAGTCATGATGCATCTGGTGACATTGAGCAGCAATAGCTTTTGTAAATAATAATGTAGAACAACATATTTGTATTTCTCTCCTAATTCTATTCAGGTTTGGGTCACTGTGAATACGTTGATATATCTGGCATCTGTAGAATAGCTAGGTTTGCATAGTTTCAGAACTTGACAATAAGTTTTAATAAGAAAAAGGAATTATACCAAAATATTTTAACCTAATACTATTTTATTTTAAAATAATGATAAATAGACTAATCTTTGTAATCACACATGCAATCACTGATTTTAGAAAAGAGCTCATTAAAAGTTAATCCCAGTGGCTTATGAATGAGCAATAAATGTGACTTTATAAAACTCTAATAAATCTAGACGTGTATTGATTTAATATCTGAGAGTTGTTATTCCCTTCTATTTTCTCATGATTACATGCTTTTTTCTTCAAAGGCTCTGAAGCAAAATAATTAGAAAGCAGATCATAATTTATTAATAACTGACAAATGGGGATTAGGGCAAAGAAGTGCCAGGAAGAGAAGGAACTTAGCAACAACTAATTGCCCACTGTGGGAAGTAAATCATCCTAGGAAACTGAGCCTAGGAGGGATACTGGCTCAATTGCTCAACTGTATTGAATATCCCACCTGCGATTTGTTGCAGATCAAAGATGTAAACATTGCTGAAACTCTTATGATTTTATATTGAGGCAAACATTAAAAAGGAAAAATTCTGTTTATGGTGCTGGAGACAACAGGTTAATATCATTGATTTGCAATGATGCAAATTATTTTAGTAAAGAATCTAGGGATTCTTAGATTTCATCTAGTATGAAGCAAAGGGTTAAGTCAAAAGCCTAACCACAAAAGCAAACTATACATTTTGTCTAAAACTCCATTTGCTCAGAGCTTCATTTCTGTAAGAATATGATACCCATCTGAAATAGAGAGCAGGCTGTCATGCCAAAAGACGCTGTGCTGTTGTGCAAGACCCTGCTAGGTTTCTGGGAATTTTACCCCATCTCTCAGAGCCCACAATAACACAGGCTCTCACAGGAACTCGATACCCAACTTCACAGCGAAAATCAATAGCACTGCCCTATGCCAAAGGGTAGAACATCTATTCAACAACAAAATCAGTTGCTTTTCTGAGCCATGTCTGGGAGTATACTCCTTGCTGAGAAATGAAGCAAAGTGTCCCAAATGGTTTTACACACCAGCTAAAAGCCACGCTTGCTCAAGATCTGTGCTCTCAAAGACATTGCACGAACCAGCAAAGAAAGAATTTTTCCTAATAGATTAGCAACTCCATCACAAACAGCTAAATTCTTTATTATGCCATGTGAAAGGACTGACTTCAGATACATCTGATGGCTGTGATGGTTATCGTGTTACAAAGCATATTATATCCCAATTTTCTTGCTTAGAAAATTCCTTTACTGTCACTCACTTCTTGCTCGCTCATTATTTTTCACTCCCCTGACTTTTTAACCACACAGAAAAAGTACATACTTTTATGTATTAGATTTTTGGCGTGCATTTGCTCTCAATGTCTACACATTGTCTGCTCTGTTGTAGCCACCAGTATTACAGATAATAATGTCAGTTGATTTAGTTATTATTTTGGAACTCTTCATAGGTTTTTTGTTTTGTTTTGTTTTCAAATGAGCTGGGTTTTTTTTTTTTTTTTTTTTTTGAGACAGAGTCTCACTTTGTTGCCCGAACTAGAGTGCCGTGGCATCAGCCTAGCTCACAGCAACCTCAAACTCCTGGGCTCAAGAGATCCTTCTGTCTCAGCCTCCCGAGTAGCTGGGACTACAGGCATGCGCCACCATGCCCAGCTAATTTTTTCTATATATTTTTAGTTGGCCAATTAATTTGTTTCTATTATTAGTAGAGATGGGGTCTCGCTCTTGGTCAGGCTGGTTTCAAACTCCTGACCTTGAGCGATCCGCCCACCTCGGCCTCCCAGAGTGCTAGGTTTACAGTAGATTTATAAGAATATTTCTTAAGAGTCGTGATCCTCTTGAGGGGCCAGTATAAATCAACATTGTTGGGTGTCCGTGCTCACTTTAAAGATTTAAATTTGAAGCAAAAACTAAGAAATAATATTTGTGGGAGACATCTGTGCCTCTGCTCTCTTAAAAACAGTGAATCATTCTCCAAGCCTTCCTTTTACTTTTGTGTAATCTAGACCTATTAGAGCTAATAAAACTCTGTGGGGTTTGGGTGTTTCATATTATAGCTCTTGAACAGAACTTTTCACAGACAGTTTTTACAAGCAGCTGTCAAGTAAACTAGTGGTATCATGTCCCAATTCCACGGTTCGGTATCTTTCTCCCAAGGACACAGTCAGAGAAGCCATCAAATCCTTTGCTAAAAGAGAGACATACATTATAGCTACAGTGTTTCCCCTTATCTACGAACCTAATGACTATATCAAAAACAGAATTGGGTTTAATTTGTTATAACTTTCAAATGTTTGAAGAGAGCTCATGTTGGTTTTTTAATGATCATTTCACATTCATCTAAACGCTCACAAACCATCTGTCTCACAATTCATACCACGGAGCTGCGGATTTATGTCGGGCTTACTGGTTGTCAGGATCCATTGCTTTTCCTCCTGTGTCTTCAGGCAACTCTCCTGTTTATCATTTTTTTAAATTTCTTTTTTTTCTCTCCCACTTTAAAATGATACAACATGTTACATAAAATCTGGAGATAGAGAAGAAAGAAAAGAATAAAAAATCTCCT
Organism: Lepilemur ruficaudatus; assembly: GCA_963574885.1. Classification (NCBI taxonomy): domain Eukaryota; kingdom Metazoa; phylum Chordata; class Mammalia; order Primates; family Lepilemuridae; genus Lepilemur; species Lepilemur ruficaudatus. The sequence continues at coordinate 25,681 of CAUYRT010026583.1, forward strand.
TCTAACTCTAATACTCTTAATGTTTTGGTGCATTAACTGCCAACATTTATCTATATACATTCCTAACAGTATCTCCATGTTGTACATATATTTTTTCAGTAAAATCTTCATGTTATTAGATTGTCTTTTTTACCCTCCTATATTGTAGAACTTTCTGATGGTGGTGTTCATGGGATCACAATTATAAATCCTTGTAATTTGGGATATATTGCAAGGGGGTTTATGGCCCCTAAATTCATTTTGAACAGCTGGTTGTTTATATTCTTTTCTAGCTGGGCTTCGGTTCCATCTTCATGGTGTCTATGTTGCTTTTCTCAGTGTGAGTGTAATTTTCTTTGCTACGTAAGCCAGAAGAAAACTGAAAATTAAAAAACTGAGGTCTCTCTTTGTCAGCTTTAGCCTTGTAGTATGTTTAGAACCTTTGTACATAGTAAGCAGGGCCATAAATTGGGCTAACCTTTTGGGAAGGCAATTAAGCAATAGATATCAAGAACCTCAAACATGCCGTACCTTTTGTCAAAGTAATTCTATATCTAGCACTCTATCCTAAGGAGGTAATTTATTCAAAAGTTTTATAAGAGGATCTTAACTATACTTTTATTCATAATGATGAAAGATAACGCCTAAATATCCAAAAGTAGGGAAATGACATAAATATAGAGCATCTACGTGGTGGAAGATTATGTAGTCACTAAAAAGAAAAGAAAAAGCAGGCTTTGAAAACACAAATAATGATCTGGGAAAGTGCTTTTGATATGAAAATAAAATACAAAATTATTTACTGAGTATGATCCTGATTTTGATTTCCACATATATAAATGCTGAAAAGAAATAACACTAGGTGATGATATTACAGAATTTTAATTTGTCTCCTATGTTTATTTCCCAGGTTGGTTGAACTGATGCTGTGTTACTTTCACAATGAGAAAAGTGTAGCTCCACATGCATGAACCATCTTCCTCATGAGCCCAACCCCTCTTCCTTTCTCTCTCCATCCTGACCTCTGCTCTCTGTTGTCTTTGCTTTGTTTGCGATCCTTATCGCATCCTGAATTTAGTCAGCTGCGTTCCCGACATGTTATGGGCTTGGTTTATGGTGTACTTTCAATTCGTTCCATGTAACATTCTCCTCCTCCAACCTTTTTTAAAAAACATGTTTTTGTTTTGTTTTGCTTTTTTTTTTTTTTTTTTTTTATCTGAGCTCATCGGAGAAACTTCTTGGGGGAGTCACGCTAGTTTCTCTGGCTGCCTCCTCATTTGCTTCTCCGTCAGATCATTAGTGGATGCATTTTCAGCATCTGGTTCCCAGGCCCTCATCTGCTAAACCTCATTCCCTTTCAGAATCTCTAGCGATGAGATCATATCGATCTTTTCTTTGGATTTCTCACAATATGTGTCTCTAAATATGTCGATGACACTTGTGTACAAGGTCTCAGTGTTCCCTTCTTTGTATTCCAGAGTGTCACGGCTGTTTTGTCTCGAACTTGTCCTAGCCAGGGACTTTGTGTGAGGCAGGAAAGGGGGAGAGTTGGAGGCTGACACCAGCCCCACACACCGAGACCAGACAGAGGGCTGAGAACATCCAGCCATCTGAGAGGCTGGCTCTGGAGGGACTGGCTGAGATTTCTGGTAATCATGGGCTGTTAGTTGGGTGACATAACGACCCCACTGAAGCTCGGAGAAGCATCGACATTACTTTCTATATAAAGGTAAGTTCTTGGAGTAGGGGACACCTATAATTATGTTGCCCATGGAAACTAAAGCTGGATGAGCAGTATCATTACGGGATGCTCATTTAACACGCATAGATCACATAGATTACATGTGTACTTTTATGTGATTTTTGTGTAGGAATTTCAAGTACTTAGGGTTAAAACATCTGAGGCATTTATATTAATGGTAAGAAGAAAGCTAAATTTCGTCAAGCACTCACTATGAGCCAGGCATTTTGTAAGTGTTCTGTGTGTATTCTTATTTAATCCTGACACCAACCATTTGAAGGAGGTTTTATTTTTTACCCCCATTTTGGACATGAAACTTGACCATAGAATGTTACCTGCCCAAGATGACACAGCTATTAAGAGGCAGAATCAGGGCTCCAACTCAAGCATACCTTGATTAAGACCTCTGTCCCTAACCATGACACCGCACTTTGTCCATGGTGCGGGGGTTTACCCTTCTTCTCTGACGGAATCATTCTATGAAGAACCAAGACACGATGCTCCTTTTTCTATTAGGTTCACATTCTGCACAGATTTGACATCACAACTATATCTGGAAACTTTTCTCCAAATCCAATCCAAAACCTAAATATCTGGGTTGGCAAATCTGCCCAGCAAAATTCCCTCCAATTTCTAAGTCATGTCCTTGGTCTTTTGCTGGGACTCTACTCTGTTAGGCCATGGTTGGGGCAGGCGAGGTGTGGGGCAGAATCCTTCCCTCTTCAAGAGAGCAGCTCATGTTCCGGTTCATTGTAGCCAGGTGTACCTGTGGCCAATTTCATACCGTTCATCTCATAGAAATGTCTCCCACTCACTAACACCAGAGAAGGCAGTGTTGGTTCGGAGAGGGGAATGGAAGATGAGTTTCCTGGCAATAGACGATGGTTTTTCTTCCTCCAATCTCTGTCTCCCTGCACTACCCTCTCGCCTCACTGTGTCTTCTACACTGCTGCCAACATTCTTTCCAAAATACAGACCTGACCTTGTTCTTCCCTTTCACTGCCTTCAAGACGAGGTCTAACTCCTAAACACGGCGCACAAGAGCCTTTGTCATCTGGTCCCTGCTCCGTCTCCAGCTTTGTTTCCCAGCGTTCCTCACCCGAAGTCATCCGCACCAGCAACATGCAACTATTTGCAGCTGTTGGGGTGCATCACGCAGTTTTATGGCTCCTGGCTTTGGCAGCTACCTGGAATATTCTCATCCTTGCCATTACATTCTTACATGCTGGGATACATGAGTACCCTACACTGTTTTCTATTATATTTGTAGCTTTGTACCTCAGTCTTGGTAAACGGTGAACTCCTTGTAGACAATGGTCAAGTCTCACTTGCTTCTTAAATTACACTGTCAACCACAAAGTACAGCTTAGTAAGGGTTTAGTTAGTGTTTATAAAAGACTGAATGCGTTAATATTAAAAGAACCCAGGAGGAAATTCGCAAGAGATCAGGACTTGTGTAATACAGAAAGCATAGAAAGTAGTCTCACCCTGGCAAGAGAGAAAAGTATGTGGTGGAGCCCTCTTAGTTGAACTTGACTTAGGCAAACATTGGCATGCTGAATCAGTGGGTCTTAATCCTCACTGTAATCACAGTTACCTAGATACTTTTTAAAAAAGGTCCTACTCCTAGAAATTATGTTTTAATTTTTCTAGACTAGAGCCCAGGCTTTGGTATTTTTTAAAAGACAATTGAGAGATTTTAATATGCAGCCAAGATTAACTGCTCTAGATAAAGGTAGAAATTGCAGTGTATAGAAGTTTGGGTTTTTTTTTAATTTTAAGGTAAAAGCTATTTACATGTAGAGGATTCTATTTATCCACACAAAGATGTCTCAGTGCTGATTTAGGCTGACTATACATTTCTAGGCAGATTTAATCATGCCCACTAAGCCCCGTTACATGTTTCCACAACCACTTTGCAAATTTGTACATAGTTCCTGATAGATTTGGTTATCACAGAAACAAAGGCACTTGTCTCTTTTCACTGGAAGCTTGTTGGTGGATATTAGCTAAGATTCCAACCCAGAAAGAGACAACCTGAAAGCAGTTTTATTTTTTTTTTAAATATAAACTGTTGCTAAATGTTTAATGTTATGGTCAAAGTCTTTGCTTGCGAAGTAAATAAGAAAGTTTTTGAACATGTGATGCAACATGGTTTCAGGAATACAAAACCTTGGACTCTGAGTCCAGGTCTGTCTAGTTTAATTTACAAATTAGGGTAAGAAAGGATATAAAATCATCAAGAATTTTAAATACAAGGGCCTATGTTTCTTCCGAAATAAATGTTATTATGTATTCTTCAACCTAAGTGTCTGCATGTCTGTGTCTTCCTGGTCATGACTGATAACATGTAACATACTAAGTGTGACCTTAAATCCAAGGGTTGCCAGTCTTTACTGGTGAGCACGAATCTCAACAATGCAAAACAGCCACTTGATTTGCCAAAATTCCTTAGATTTTTTTTTCCTGAATGGTTTTCCACTTGCTCTGCCAAGTGAAACTTCAATGGTAAGTTTAGATGTGTCTTTACAATGTCGTTTTACGCCGATTATTGGCTAGCTCCTCAGTTACTGTCACAGGTTAGTTTGGGGAGGGTGTGTTGAAGGACACGGGAGGGAGATAGATCGGTCTAACAGATCAACCATGTGGTGCTAAAGTCACACGGAACAGGGTATCACAACCTGGAAGACGAAAATAATCGAACGGTCCGATCGCGTCTCGTCTCCCCTGAAGGCTTTTCATTAGACCCGTGCGCGTTTTGGGAAGAGTTCTGGGAACGTCTTGTACTTCTCAGACGTGTTGAAGTGGCAAAGCACTCAGGACGAATAATAGTCATGATTTATTAATTGTGTAGATTGCCATCCATTATTTTTGTATTTAATTGTACAAACAAGGGAAATTTTTACCAGCCAAAGAGTAAAAATAAAATTTATAAACACAAGCACACGTGACTCTCCACAAAACCCACAAAAGCTGTCAAACTAAGCTTGATGTCGTTGTCTCTTCGTTGTCCTCTTACCGTTATTTTGTATCATTTTTCCGAGTTCAGCAGCTGGTGAGAAGGAGTGAAGTGTGGATGACGAGAGAGAGAGTAAGGGAGGGGCAAACTGGAACCCGAGAAAAGTCTATCCGTGGCACTGATTTTTAGGGGGAATGCAAGTCAAATCTGGGGCATCCTGGGATCCAGTTTAACAGTAGTATCTCATTTAAAGTACTCTCAAGGAAACCACAAAAAGGGCACACATTCTTTTTTCTTCCTTTTTTAGTTATATTTTTAAATGATTTGAATTTCAAACATACAGGAAAGTTGCAAGCGTAGAACAAAAAACTTCCTTATAACCAGAAAACCTTATTCACGTTTCGTTTCACCAAATGTCCCTTCCGGCTCTTATATATAGCGAAAGGGTCCCTTTGTGCCCCCACTTCTCACGTCTCCCAAGTTCCTTCGGTCTTGCCTCGCCCTTCGTGGCTTTTGCCTTCTTGAAAATTACAGGGCAGTCGTTTTGCGTCACGTCCTTCAACGTGGGTGCGTGCAGTGCTTTCTTGTGACACAACCAGGTTTTTAATGTTTTCAGCAGGAATATAGCAGTCGTGTGTTTTTCTCATGCGTCCTATGGGGGGGCACACGTGCCAATTCATCCCGTTAATGGTGATATTTATTTTGATTACTTAATTAAGATGGTGTCTTCCAGGTTCCTCCCCTATAAATTCCCATTTTTCGCTTTGTAGTAATTATTTGAAGTGGAGACACATTCAAGGCTGTATGAACAGCCCATTTCTCATCCCACTTGCACCCCCTAGTTTTAGCATCTGCTGATACTTCTTCAAGAATTCAATAGTTCTATGGTGATTTCCAAATTGCAATTCTCCAATTCAAGCATTCCCCCTCTATTAATTACTTGGCATTCTACTGTAAGGAAGAATTTTCTTATCTCCCCATATATTTGTTAATTCATTTATTGCTATCAACGTGGACTCATTGATGTCTGTTTTATTCTATGGATTATAGCCCATTGCTATTATTAATTATTTTGACACACAAATTATTCCATATTTGACCAATGAGAGTCCCTTTAAATGGCTTTTCTGTCCTTTTGACATGTCCGTATCATTCTCTGATATTACTAGAGTCGTTCTTCACAACATGATATTGCAGGCTTACCTTGTACTTTCCCTGCCCCACTCCGAGAATCAGTCACTTTTCCAAGGAGCCCTGGTGCGTTTCAGTGGTGAGCTGTATTTAGAAACCAAGATCTAGGCACCACGTGTGCTAATGGCTACTGTGTGTGCTCTCAGGCTATCCTAGTGGACAGAGTCAGGAATTATATGTAAATACAAGCATACACACGTACACATATTCACATACCGTTACATCTCTCTATGTTTCTGTATCTGTCTACATATATGCAAAATTTGTACTATCTCCATTTGCAACCTAGTACCATAGGGATCATGTGACCTTTCCTTCTTCCCATATTGTTGCATCTCTTCATCAGTGAGAAACCTCAGTCCCATTTTCCTTTAATATGTTTGCTTGTTTGTTCAGTCCCTTGTATGTAACTAATCTTGTGCACACTGCCAGGCTGCCAGCCTCAAACCAATCACCATGACTGCTCCATTTGGGTCTTCCTCCAGACTTTTGGACTGAATTAGGAAGGAAGGAGGGAAGAAGGAAGGAAGGAAGGAAGGAAGGAAGGAAGGAAGGAAGGAAGGAAGGAAGGAAGGAAGGAAGGAGTACACTGTTTTTCAATTGAGGTATAATTAAATACGGTCACAGATCTTAAACGTTTAGTTTGATGAGTGTTGAAAATTGCATGTATCCGAGTAACGACCATCTAAAATAAAATATAAACTATTCCTGTTCCTCTAGAAAGTTTCCTCATGCAAGGGAGTACATCCGTCAGCATTCATCACTAAAACCCCTCTCCCCGTCCTGTCCTCTCAATGGTGATCACTCAGTTTGCAGCTGTTGCTAAAAATACTCTCTTCCCAATTTTAACCTTTTTTTCCCGCCTCATATTTTCTTTTCCTGATGCCCAACCTATTTGGTTTTTCTCTTTCCCCATAAGCCTCAGATCTCATTATATAGAAAAACTTGGCTACTCTTTTAAAAAAAATTTTTTTCTCACTTTTTCTCAAGTGCCTTCTGCAAAGAACGTGGCCTCTCCCAACTTCATTAGTTTTCTTTCTTTTCCATCCATCAAGGGAATTCTCCACGATAAAGCAGAATCTGGGAGTTGTCCAGCCAGCAAGAATCTTCTGCCTTAGAAGGACTAAAGGAGAAGGACCACCATTATTTTACATTAGTGGCAGTACACTTTTCTTCTTATCATGGAACACGATGTTCACTAGGAGCATAGTTTAAGAATCACTGCCTGACATGAAGATATCTGAAGCTGATGTGTCCCAAGGACCTTTAGACCTGTGGATGTAAACCAAGACCACCCAAATGAGAACAAGTGCATAAATAAATATGAGGATATTTATTCAGAGCCTCCCATAGCAAAAGAGTCAGCTGTCATCACTTGTGTTTGGCAGAAACTCAAAATTAGGCAGAGGAGTAGGAAAGCTTTATAATACAAAAAAGAGAAGTCCTCAAGTACGCCCTGATTTATTTTTGGTGTGGGGAAGATGGAGGGAGGCTACCTGGAAGTGGAGCATCCACGTGATTGGTTAGAGAAACATGTTTGGCTTTCTCTGATTGGTCCTAAGTTGAGCCAATTGCTACAGAGGTTGTGGTTTGGCTTCCTAGATCGGTTGCTCAAGAGTTTGTGGGTCAGGGTTCTATAATATTTTCATATGTGGCCTGGCCATTGTCCATTTGTATGTTCAGTCTCTTAGAGCAAATGACGTTTTAGAGAAGTATGGAATCAAGGATGGTCCCCTCTGAACCCTGCCAAGCAACATCATCAGTGTTGGCTCATTCTCTCTTCCTACTCAACTTCTTTTCTTCATTGAGTCTCAGCCTATCATTTCATATGAACTTTCCAATTCCTGAACAGATAATCTGCCTAGACAGATCCAAGATGTATTAAGAATGGACAAGCAGACTTTGCATCGTTTGGACATGAGAGAAGACTGAGGATTCAAGGACGGCTCTAAGGTCATAACTGGAGCTGCCAGAGGATCTTGTTAATCACTGCGGATGAAAGGGGCACTGGGAAGAAATAGTCATTTTGTAAGAGAAGATGTTGAGCTAAGGTTTTTTTTTGTTTTGTTTTGTTTTTGAGACAAAGTCTTGCCCTAATGCCCAGCCTGGAGTGCAGTGGCATCATCATAGCTCACTGCAACCTCAGACTCCCGGGCTCAAGTGATCCTCCTGCCTCAACCTTTCAAGTGAGTAGCTGGGACTACAGGCACATGCCACTGCGCCTGGCTAATTAAAAAATTTTTTTTGTAGAGACAAAGTCTGGCTACATTGCCCAGGCTGGTCTTGAACCCCTGGCCTCAAACAATCCTCCAGTCTCATCCTCTCAAAGTGCTAGGATTATAGGCATGAGCCACTGCGCCCGGTCACTGAGCTACGTTTTTAGGGCACTAAATTTGTAGGTGCCTTCTTGAAGCTGTCCTTTAGCTGAAAACATAATTTTAGAGAAGTAGAGACTGAGACAGAAAGTAGGTGATTGTTCCAAAATTTATGACAAGACTGTGGGTTGAAACAGGAGCTTCAACCTTGTGGCGCTCCATCTATGACATACACAAAATAAAAGATGCAGAAGGAAAGGTCTAGGGAATCCGGAAATCACCAAGATGCTGTCAGAGGCAATCATGGAGTGTTTTGTGCCATTTAACAAAAATGCCATGAAGACAGAAACCATCTCCCCCCAATTTCACAACAGACCTACAAAAGTGAAGAGTAAATGATTAAAGAATGTAGGTCTCAGAGTTCTTTTCAAATCATGATACTTTATCTTTTATTTACAAAGATAAAAGTACACCAAAAAAACGGTTAATGTTTAAGCACTTTTATGTTTGCATCTCTCTTTTCAGTAGAGGAAAGCCACTTTGGTAGTGCCAGTGTGAATCATCCACAATGATTTCCCCGGCGCTCAGCTTGTTCTTGAGTTTTCTCTGCCACGCTGCTATTGCAGGACGGAGTAAGTATTTTTTGCTTTTGAAGAAATAATTGACATATCCAACCCCTTCATATATGTCAGGGGTCTATAATGATAACTTTAAATTCTCTTTTGAGTGGATGCTGGAGAGACTGAATTGATGCTTATTCTTTAATATCGCCATGCTTAAAGCTCCTCCATAAGACATTTAGCCTCCATGAGACATAAGTCTCAATGTACCGACCTGTGAAATGGTCATAATAATAGTACCTACTTCAAATAGTTGTTGAGGAGATTAGATGAGATATTGCATATGTAGTATTGGTATGGAATTTGGGATACTTATTGGTAGCATTACATATTTTCATTTGTGTGCTAGCTGAACTTAAAACTGCAAACAGAGATTTCTTAACCATCTGCTTTGTACTCTATTTCAGCCTGTCCCAAGCCAGATGATTTACCGTTTTCCACAGTTATTCCATTAAAAGCGTCTTATGAGCCCGGGGAGCAGATAGTGTACACCTGCCAGCCGGGCTATGTGTCCCGGGGCGGGATGAGGCGGTTTACCTGCCCTCTCACAGGGATGTGGCCCATCAACACTCTGAAATGTACACGTAAGTCGGCACATTCTCTCCCCTCAGTGGGATTCTGGACGTTTCGAGGAGATAACCCACCTTGTTGTGCCCACAGTGTCGAGGGACAGAGAGGCTGCAGAGTGGAGAGCTGGGGAGACATGAGAGGCACTGGGGGTTTCTCCACGGATGCAGAGAGTAAGGGCAATTGATACTACTTAGAGAAGAGGAGAAGATCGTAGCCTGGAATTAGGGGAGGTTGAAGAACGAGAGCTGGCATAATAAAAGGAGAGCCAAACACTACAGAAGTTAAAAGAGCAGTGGAGGAGAACATTATGTTCAGAGAAATAAGCCAGGCACAGAAGGACAAATCTTGTATGTTCTTACTCATAGGTGGGAGCTAAATATTAAAAACAATCGATCTCATGGACACAGAGAATAGAACAATGGTTACCAGAGGCTGGGAAGGGGAGGGAGAATAAAGTGGGGATGGTAAGTGCGTGCAAAAATATAGTTGGATAGTTAGATAGAATGAACAACATTTGATAGCACAACAAAGTGACTGTAATCAACAATAAGTTAGGGTGTACTTTGCAAATAACAAAAAGAGTAGAATCGGATTGTTCATAACACAAAGAAATGATAAATACCTGAGATGATGGATACCCCAATTACCCTGATTTGATTAAATCACATCGTATACCTGTATCAAAACATCACATGTACACTATAAAGATATACAACTATTATGCACCCATAATAAATAAAAATTTTAAAAAATTAAATAAAAAAAAAGAGTGGTGGAGATAGTCTGAAATGTAAACTGATGCCAAAGAGATACTTGGAAAAACAAAACTTGGGGAATCATATCTTTGGACTTTGCCTCAAATGGAAGTGGAGTGAAATAAATATAAATTTCATCTAAGTTATATGTATGTTATAAATTATATTTATAATAAAATATAAATAAATACATTATATTGATAATACAATGCAAATTTTATCTGCATGTCACTATGGCATTATTATAAATGGTTGCTTTTATTTATTCCTTAGAACGTGATTCTGTGAGATCACGCTAGCATTATTTTTCACAGTCAAATATTGAGCAATCAACCCGATTGTGTTTCTGGCGATTATATGTAGAAGTGAAGCAGTAAAAACGGGTGTATGGATTCATCTGAGCTCTGGTTATTTTGGTTATATGGACATGACCTTTGCCAAAATTATATATGTTCATACAAGTTGATTTTACTTTCTTTAATTTAAAAATACTAAACATAATTTTTAATAAAAAAATATAACATCATTAGGAAAAATTTTTTTTTAAATCAGACGTAACTCTGAAATAATAAGTTTCATTTTTTTGGTTATTTTCCATGTTTCTATTTTTGCATCATTGCAGAGAGTATGTACAATTTTGTATTTTTCTATTTTCATCAGCATATCATAAAAATTGACTATACCTCCACAATCTTCATAATTTATATTTTTATTGGCTGCATAATAATTCAGTTGTTGATTCACCATGGTTAAATAAAACAGTCCTCTAATAGTGAACACTTTGATGGTCCAGATTTTATTATTAACAGTAAGAGTGTAATGAACACCTTGGTGCATGTGTCATTCATCCTATTTTGAATTGCTTTCTTAGAACTGTTACTAGTAGAGTTATTGGATCAAAGGATGGAAATGAGTTTATACTTTTTAATTTTTATTAAAAATTTCATAAATAGAAATTTACCTTTTTTTTTTTTTAAATCTTTAAATCACAGCCAGAGTCTGCCCTTTCGCTGGAATCTTAGAAAACGGAGCAGTACGCTATACAACTTTTGAATATCCCAACGCGATCAGTTTTACTTGTAACCCCGGGTAAGTAATCCACTACTAAACAGCTAACAAACAGAGCACATTTCTGTGCCCTTACTTGAAATGTCAAGACCGGTCCCTATTTTGTTTCTAGCCTTTAGGCTGGACTTGCTGAATACGAATCAATTGTAGTCCTCCTTTTACTGTCTACTACAGTGGTGTCGAGGGTGGAGTAAGAAGTGGAGGATATAACAACTAATGAATTATGAAGTCACCGTTACATCTAATTTTTCTGCTCCTGGTTAATTACTTATCAGAGGAGGTACATAGAAATGATGGAACCTGGATGATAATTCTTTATAATCTCTGGGCCAAATCTTGCCATGGGGTTATTTAGAGATAAGACTTGAGCTTTAGTTGTGAGGCTAATTTGACTGGCCAACCTGGTAGTCTCTAGCAGAGAATTCCACGGAGCAGGCTGGGAGTGCGATGAGGCAGAGCACAGTTCACTCAACGCAGGGCAGCAGCCCACGGGAAGGAAGCACGCGTGGCTAAGCTGCCTTAGGAGCAAGGGCAGCCCTGTGACTTTGTCAATGGCACATTGGCTATGCATTGGGGCAAATTTTCACCCAGGATTCTCGTTTGGGATCGGAGATGAAGAAATACTGCGTGTGAAAGAGAAATACAGTCCTTTCATCTGAAACACCGATTTATGTGTGGGTCTAGCAACAAATGTCCTTGAAAGACCTTCAAGGACAGAATGTGCCATTTTCGTTGGAAATAGATTGCATTGCTTTTACACATTCGTGTCAGTGGGCTCTAAGAAAGTGAATAGTAGATATTACTCCCTTTGATTCACTTTTGTCATCCTGAAAAAGAGATGGTTCTTTGTTTTATGCAGTTATCTTGGCCGACCAGTTGGAGATGAGGGATTTAGGGGTATGGCCTCTGCACTCACCACCTACAGAACGCTCTAGTGATTCACTTGCAGTGTTGGCCAGGGGATTCTTGGGCCCTGGATGAGTGGTAAGATCTTCAGGAAAAACTGGGTGTGGAGGTGTGTGCCTGTAGTCCCAGCTACTTGGGAGGCTGAGGCAGGACGATCACTTGAGACTAGGAGTCTGAGACCAGCCGGGACAACATAGCAAGACCCTATCTCTGAAACAAACAAACCAAAAAACCTCAAGAAAACAGCATTATAAGATGGCAAAGAAGTCAATAGTATTAGTACAAAGCAATAGTCAATAGAGAAGATGTTTGAGATGCTAGTGATGGATTATTTTACTGCTTGATAGATTACATTTTCCTTTTGCAGGTTTTATCTGAATGGAACTAAATCTGCTACGTGCACTGAGGAAGGAAGATGGAGTCCGGAGCTTCCTGTCTGTGCTCGTGAGTCTATGGGTCCCAGTTATGGGAAGGGTTTGCCCAGAACTGTCCTGGTTTTAGCACTGAAAGTCCTATACCCTGGAAACTCCTCAGCCCCAGAAGCCCCTCAGTCCTGGCTCAATGAGATGGTTGTTCACCCTTATGGGGAATGTTTGTCCCGATAGCATCCTGCTCTGAAGGATGAAACAATCACTTTGGAATGACAGAAGGGGAGTATTTTACTCCTGGACACATTCTGTACCCTTTACCTGGTAGAAATCACTTCACCCAAGCCAGTAATTTCTGGATTTGTCAACTCCAGTGCTGTCACAGTGAGTTGGCAGAGGCTTGGATATGTGTGGCATTGGTCTGTCGGGGACTGTCACCATTTGACTAGGAGAACTTTTGCCAACAGTGAGATCAAACATCTTCCACTCTGGAACCTCATTCATTCATTCATTCATTCACGTATTCAATGAATATTAATTGAGGATCTAATATATGCCAGATCCTGTTGTCAGCACTGAGGCTACAAGGGCAAAGGACACAGCTCAGCCTTCGTGGAGTGAGTCTAGTAATGTGACCTTCACAGTAGGGTAAGAGCCCACAGAAGGGCCTTGCATCCCACGAGCTGGTTGAGATTCCTCCAGAAGGCACTGCTGGTTTTCGAGGTGACACTGGGCCAAGTAGTCACAGTCATCTGTGGGCTTTACTTATGCAGAGAGGGGCATCCTTATGTTCCCTAACTTGTGATTGCTGTACGTCCAATCTTTGACCAGGAGACCCAGGCGTTACAATAATAGTTACGGCTTCAATGTTTCAGTGAGGTGTGTCCCAGCAAAAGCCAGTGGAAAGCAAAGCAATTTCAAATAAATACTAGGTTAAGAAAAACTGAACAACAACAAAAAGTGTTTTTCTGGATAAATTGAGTTTTTCACTCAGCAGTAGGATCACCATGGTTTCTATAGTATTCCTTATAAGCAGATTTATGCCAATTATGTAAATTCACTTTCTTTTTAGTTATAAGCTGAAAGGCTACCTTAGCTTCAGTCTAATCTAAACCAGCACTTTTCATACTTCACTGAACGTGTGAATCACCTGGGCATCTTGATAAAACGTAGATTCTGACGCACACATCTGTGGTGGGGTCTGAGCTCCTGCATTTCCAGCAAGCTCTCAGGCAATGCTCATGCTGCTAGCCCATGAACCACCCACACTTAGAGCAGTAAGGATCTAGATAATTTAAGTTAAATCACATTTTGGTCTGCACTATGTTCTATTATGTTTTCTCTGAACTTGTCGAAACTCCGTATTACTCAGGTCAGGGTGACAAGCTAGCACCATGTCTCTGGGTCCTTAAAGCTACTTGTATAAGCTCCATACATACAGAGTCCCAAACCAGGAGGTGTTCAATAGGAAAAAACAAACTGAACTTGTAATGGAACCCAGATTCACAACTCCGTGTCAAGTTGCTGTCACCAGCCGATATTTCAGGATGGTCCCTCAGCCATGTCCTCCTCCAGTTCTGCCTTCAGAAGCATCTGCCAAGGTAGCATGTGGATGGATCAAAGATTGATAGAAACCTAACCATTGTGTTATTATAAAAAGCAAAGTAGCTGTGGCAAGACTTAAATTTACTTCCCTTTTTGACTTGCTTGGATATCTGATTTGAGGATCGTATCTTCTTATCTGGCATCCACAATTGACTGTTTTCACCCTAGTACTTGATCATATTTTGCATTTTCTCAAGTTTATCTTTAGGGTTTTTTTTTCTTTCTTATTTAAAAGCCTCAACTATTTTCACAGACATGATAATTTTTTTTCTTTTTCCAGCCATAACATGCCCTCCACCGCCTGTACCTAATTTTGCAACACTTAGTGTTTATAAGCCATCAGCTGGAAACAACTCCCTCTACAGGGACACAGCAGTCTTCGAATGTTTGCCACATCATGCGATGTTTGGAAATAGCACAATTACCTGCACAGTGTATGGAAATTGGACTGCGTTACCAGAATGCAGGGGTAAGTACAATGATAAGACAAAGTAATTATGGTAGCGTAGAATCTCGTTTTTGTAAAGTATTGAAAATTCCAATTATTGTGGAGTGTTTCCAATTACCTCGTGCAACAAATGTTTACTGATCATCTCCCGTGTGCCAGGCAGTGTGCTAGGTGCTGGGGATGCTAGATGAATGAGACCTGGCTTCCGGCCCGAAGAAATTATATATAATGCAATTACTTGTTGGGAGCTTCCTAGGAAAGCTTTCCAGACATAGTGACCCTTGAATGGGCGTTGGGGGTAGAGTGGAGAATGAGGGGAAGACACGCCACACAGAGCACAGCATGTGCTACGTCAGGGAGGCGTGAAAGGGCAGGATGTTTCCATGGCCTGCTAAATGTTCCAATGAGGCTGGTGAAGAGAAGCCCGGATTAAATTGGGGAGTCCTAGGAGACGAAGGTCAAAACTGTGTTGCAGTCCAATTGTCCTAAGTCTTTAAGACCTTCACCTAAATTTAAGAATCACAGAAATATTTGATTTAAAAGAATCATAAAAATTCTTCCTCCTTTAGTTTGATCCGTCATTACTCTTTGAATCTGTCAGCTGCAAAACAAGTAGACAAATTTATAGAGTTCATCACGCGCACAGAAGATATTCTAAGGACTGTTAATTTCTCCAATGGTAGATAGTACATATATGTATGGAATGATTCAAAACATAGTGATTTTTAGCCTGGGGAAACTACTAATGACAATACTAACTAGCACCTTTTTGGGTACTTAGCTGTGGGCCAGGCACAGGTCTCCTGCTACATAGTGTCATCTGATTTAATTCTCCCAAGTCCTAAGCAGTAAATTCTCTTTATCAACCCTTCACCTAGATGTATCAATTGTTGATATATTGTGACATTTTCTCCCTGTTTCTCTACAGATAGATTCTTTTTTTTGGTGAATCATCCTAAGATAAGTTGCATGTGTCATTATACTTACCCAGAAATACTTCGGCATAAATGTACTAAGAACAAGGACATTCTATATTATTACTGTACCTAAGCCATTTAATATTTTGAATTATTAACAATAATAATTTAAACAATTATAATAGTATAAACAATTAACAATGTATCATGAACATTTATTTCAGATGCAAATTTTTCCAACTGACCCAAAAGTAGCCTTTATACATGTGTTTTGTTTTATGAAGGATCTAATCAAGGATAACGTTTATTTAGTTGTCATGTCTCTTTAGTCTTCTCTAATTAAGATTAATCCCCTGCCTCTTTTGTTGTCTTTCACTGACATTTTTGAAGAGTACAGGGTAGTGGTTTTATACAATGTTCCATAATTTGAATTTGGTTGATTACTTACTCATGATTAGATTCAGGTTAAATATTTTTGATACGAATACATTCCATGGCAGGGCATCGTGGCTCATGCCCATAATCCTGGCCCTTTGGGAGGTCAAGGCAGGAGGATCACTTGAGGCCAGGAGTTTGAGGTTGTAATGAGCTATAGTGATGCCACTGCATTGTAGCCTGGACAACAGAACAAGATTCTGTCTCAAAAAAAAAAAAAAGATACATTCTGTCACATCATATCAGGAGGCACATATCTCTTCTTGGTAAAGGCATCTCTTATCCTCTGGAATTGTTAAGCAGCCTGTGGGTGGTACTTTGAAACCATATGAATAGCCACTCTCTAGCAGTCATTGTAGAATCCACTGACTCTATCAATTATGACATTGGTGGTTGCAAAACAGTGACTTTCCACCTTGCCTTTTATATTTCTTCGCTGGCTTTCCTATATAGAAGGGCTTTCTCTCCATCCACTATGTTTTTTTTAGTATTTTTATAGCTGCATGGATTCTTTTTTATTCAGTGTGTGGCAGAACCAAAATTGAGCCAAGCCGTCCAACTCTGGCGCTCTTAACTACCTCATTAAAGTACTTCCTAAGAACACCTTGCTCCTGGCCGCAGCCTTGCTTTCTTGTATTGCGGTAGATACGGACATGAGTTTGGGGCTCTACTGATGCGGCTCTTAAGGAGGCCAGGAAGCAGCACCATGTTTCTCTGACATATTTCATGCTGGCTTCTTGCATAGTCTGAAGACAATAATAACAATTAGGTTTACTATTTTAAAACCAAAGAATGGTGTGCTGAGTGTGCATGGGGGGTACAGTCTTTGTGTTTTAAATTCACGGTTTATTGATTGCAAGAGGCAGACTTTGTTTTTCTTCTTTGAAACCCACCATCTTAGACTGTGTGGATATGAAATTATCAATGTATAATACCTTACGATTATATGTGAAAGCCCAAAGAACTTAGTAGACTGTCATTAATTTACTTTCAAAGTGTTCTTTGTAAATGTCCAGAGGGCCATGAGTATAAGAGAAGGGGATAGAATTAAGCACAAGGTACGTAGAAATTGCAGTCAGTCACAGGAACACCCAGTGATTCAATCGTGTGAGACAAGAATGTGACCATTCCACAACAGCTGTCCAGCACTACTATTTATTATTAATATGTCTTATTGAACAAACTTTTTAGAAGTAAAATGCCCGTTCCCGGCAAGACCAGACAATGGATTTGTGAACTATCCTGCAAAACAGGCACTTTTTTACAAAGATAAAGCCACATATGGTTGCCATGAAACATACGCCCTGGATGGCCCAGAAGAAGTAGAATGCACCAAACAGGGAAACTGGTCTGCACGCCCGAGTTGTAAAGGTATGGAAATCTAGATGAGGTCCTACGAGGTCTCTGAATTTACCCAGTGGATCACCTCTACTTTCTCTTTTCTTGTTCCAACCACTTTCCACTTGTTGCTTAGACATGCTCCTTAGCTACTGGCATGTAAAAGACTTTAGGACTCAGATGTACATGGAGAACCTCATGCTTAGGAAGTTTTCTTGATATTAAACTGCATGAAATAAGCAGATCCTTCATAAACATTGATAATCTTGTATAATAGAAGATCAGGTGGGCTTTCTATATTTGCTTTGAAGTCTTTGTCTATTATGAGCATCCTAATTTTGCTATGTCTAACCAAGGCTCTTCTTTTTGCAAAAACCAACCACACATTCAAGCTAGTTCAAGCAAATGGGGGATTATTATAAAAAGGCAACAGGCAATTGCACGGGCACTGAAGATAATGAAATGAAAC
Source organism: Lepilemur ruficaudatus (assembly GCA_963574885.1). Taxonomy (NCBI): domain Eukaryota; kingdom Metazoa; phylum Chordata; class Mammalia; order Primates; family Lepilemuridae; genus Lepilemur; species Lepilemur ruficaudatus. The sequence continues at coordinate 43,365 of CAUYRT010026583.1, forward strand.
ACAACTCCTGAGAATTGGAACTGAAAGTCAGAAACTAGTGCTACTCTTTCCATGTCTCAATGGCCTCTCCCATCTCTGTGTCTTTCTGTTTACTCATCTTGAATATGGCTTGACTCTATACCAGGACTTCTCAGCTAAAGAATTCACCTTTTCCCTGAGATGCTCGTTCCTTTTGAGTTAGGTATCTACCTGTAATCCATAAGTGTCATGATTATGCAAAGACCAACAACCTACCATTGTAACTGTGCTCGGGTTGCTATGGGCTAGACAGTTTAAGCAGAAAGGAAATTTGGCACAGTAGGCAAAATGACGAATGACTGGACTCTTAGGTTAGAGTCTCCTAGAAGCAGAGCCTAAGACAGGGATTTGAGTACAACTCATTTATGGAGTGAGCGTCTCAGGAGAAAGAGAGTAAGACAGGTAGGATAGGGTAGAGCCTTGGTTCTCAAACTTCACTCCGCATCAGTGTCACCTGGGGGGCTTGTTTACACACAAGATTTTGGGGCTTCACCCTCAGAGTTTCTGATTCAGTTGATCTGGGATGGGACTGAGAATTTACATTTCCGCCAAGTTCCCAGGAGACGCTGCTGCTGCTGAGCCAGGGACTGTGTTTTGAACAAGATTGTGGTCTCGGCTGGAGTCCAGCTTCTGTTTGATCCCACTGGGAGCTTTGGAGCATGAATTCTACCCTGGAGTTAATTCCACCAAGAGGCAAGGGGAATTGCTGTTTATATCCCCTCATCAGTCAGTCACTGGCTTCAAGCTGCTCTCCCTTCCCTAACCCTGGGGGTCATGGTGGGGGTGGTTGGCATAACTTCCTGGGAGAGGTGGCTCCCCTTTGGCTGAAGGCGATTGTTCAGAGAAAGGGGAATCTGTGAGCTCACTGTGACTGGCTCATGGACGGCTACAGCAGCTCAGTAAATGGGATCTGAGTGGGGCAGTGCCGGCTGACATGAATGCAATATATGGTAGGAGTTCTTTTTCCCCGAACCTGAGAATCTGATGCTTCTGTTCTGACCTTCTTATGTGGCTACTGCCGGGGAAGAAAAGGACATCTTGGAAGCCATGAGTAATGGTTCTGTTGGTAGAGAGCTGCTATTGGTCATCATATTGACATTACCATGTGCATCCTTGCACTCTTCTTGTCTTGACTGATTTGTCTATGTGTACACATCTACTAGTTCAAGTGCTATATTCTCTTTAAGAAATATTTACTGAACTCTTAAGTCTTGACTGCAAATATTCTGTCTTTCAGCATCTTGTAAATTAACTGTTAAAAAAGCCACTGTGATATACCAAGGAGAGAGAGTAAAGCTCCAGGAAAAATTTAAGAATGGAATGCTGCATGGTGACAAAGTTTCTTTCTTCTGCAAAAATAAGGAAAAGAAGTGTAGCTACACAGAGGATGCTCAGTGTATAGACGGCACCATCGAGATCCCCAAATGCTTCAAGGGTAAGTCTATGAATACATTGAAACTTCTAGCTAGGACTCCCCCTTGCCCCTCACCCATAATCACCACTTTTGTTATATAATGATGGTCAGAAACCCTATCATTTTGGCCATTGGATTTTTAAAAAGAGGAGCGATAAGGAGAAAAAACCAGATGAAGCAGTGAGCTGTGTGTAGTGTCTCCACTTGCATTTTCCTTTCCAATTCTTTTCCTTAAAACTCAGGGTTATGGTTTTACTCAATGATTATTGAGGTGAATTATGCCACCTTGTATAATTCCAAGTTAAGCTTGAATGATAACACTGAACTGAATAATAAAATAATAAAAATACTTACTACTTCTTTGTCCCAAACTATAAAGAACTCACCCCAAATCACAAGGCAACCCATGGCAATGGTAATTGGTCTAGAGATTATCCAACATTTTTTCCCTTCCTTCAGCAATTCCCAGAGTTTGAAAAGTGTCTGTTAAAGCAAAGTATTCATTAGAGCAGAATATTTTAAGGAAGATGATACTATGTTTGTGTGAAATAAAAGAATGTATAATGGCCAGCATTTAGAGCTGCTAATCTTTTACAATTTCCGGTTTAGGGTTTAAATGTCTTTGTTGCTAGGAAGGAAGGACTAGCCAGAGGCTGAAGCTGTGGTTGTGTCTAGGTTTAGAAATGCTCCAAAAATGTTGACAACGCTGTATTAACAGCTTGGAGAAGATATTTGGGGGCAGATAAAGCTAAGAAAAGAGGGTTCTGAAAAGTATCCAATTAGAGGAAGAGAAGAGAATGGTAACTGATTAATAATAACCACTTCATAGGGGTGGTTTGATTACTAAAAATATGAGAAATATGCCTGACACGAAGTGCTGAACCAGTGACATCATTTTAACTACAAACAGTTAGAAATGCACTGGACGAAATGTTATTGTTCAACAGATAGCAGAGCCCTGGTGACATGTTTAGTACAAAAATTGACAAAAGTAAAATAAGCCTCATACCAATCAGTAGAAAAAATATTAGAAGAGGGTAATTTTTTTAAAAATCAGAGCTTTGTTGATGTATTTCTTCAGGTTATTCTCCCTTTAGGTCTTCAGACAGATGCAACACTGTCAGTGCATTGGAGAATAAATAAGTGTTCATACAGTTTTTTAAAAATCTTTTAATCTTGACTGTCAGACTTATATAGAACCTTTTGTTTTTTTCGCTTGGAGACAAGTGTCTTAGCATTTCCTTTATCTTTTCTCCCATCACTTAAACCTCCCACTAAATGGTTTCATTCATATAATTAAATGTATTCTATACATTTGTAAAATGTATTTGATTTGGCTTAGCTATTGTAACAAATTTAAGAAATGATTGTTTGTCTTATAATTTATCTTTTTCTCCCCCAACAGAACACAGTAGTTTGGCTTTCTGGAAAACTGACGCATCAGATGTAAAGCCATGCTAAATGTGGTTTTCGGATTCAAAATTAAATGTCTTGTTTGTTCAAGGAACCTAATGGGAGTGGAAAAATAAAGTTACCGAATTTACTGCCTCAGCCATTGCAGCTGTAACTGCTTGTAGTAGCTTACTTCTAGTTATGTTATCTGGTTAAAAAACACAAATATCTGGAACATCATAATGGCCACGTCAATGGCTGTGAAGTGAAAAGTGTAAGCAGTTAGCTGGGAGAGCCAGTTCCCCTCTGCCTAATCCGACTCTCAAGCTCCTTCACTCAAAACCCCTGCGACAAAATTTTTTTCACAGAATGGTCCACAGGCCCCCACATCAGCATTACCCATCTATTTATTACAAAGAAAAAATGCTTTGTCTCAGAACTGCCGAGATGTGTTTATGACAAAGTTCTCAGATAGTCCTTGTGCAGCCTCAAGTCTGAGAGGTGTCGCTGTACAGAAATGAACATGGTCAAGAGAACTGGACTTGAACCCTTGGGTTTATGTAATGCCGAAAAAATCTTTCCTTACCCACTAGGATCCCATGGTCCATTATTGACATTGCTCATGTGCATTTATTCAACTCCCTTGCCCTTATCTCCCTCTGTAGTGCTTGCTGTCCAAACTCACCCCAGACTCCCCTGTGCTCCCCAGCTGCACTGGAGCAGCTGACTTTTGCCGGACCAAAACAAAAAAACAAAAAAAAGGCGCTTACAACCATTAGGTTCCACTTTAAATTCATAAATGCTCACGTAGACCCTGAGCTCTGCCCAGCCATCCCTCCATCTATCTCTAGTGTGTTTGCTCCCTTACTCTCACGGCAGCTATTTCTCCTCTCAGCCTTCCCCAAGCCACCTCCCTGCTCCTCGCTCTCAGCTGGCAGCCTTGCGTCTTATTTCAACGAGAAAATAGGAAAGACCCATCTTTATCTCTCCAATCGCGAACCTATCATCCTCCGAGTATCTGTACCGGGGCCCCTGCCTTCCGTGTGGTTATGATGGATGAACTCTGCGGTCCCACTCAAGGGCAAGCCCTGTCTTTATGCACTGGGTCCCTCTTCTCTCTCCTACTTAAGGATGTTGCTGCTCCGATTAATGCTCGTCCATGTGTCCGTGTTTATTTTTTCCTTTTCTGTACAGATATACAGTAATAGCACCCATTTTTAAAAACCTCACGTCTCTTGCAGCTACGGTGCCAAGTCTTTAGTCCCTGTTTTCACAAAAGTCCTGGAAAGTTATTTACCTTTTTCATCTGCACCGTATACTACTCATCACTACTTTTAGAATCTGCGTTCCCTATAGATATGCCCTCCCCTATACGCCTTCCTCGGAACCTGACCCCTTTCCATGCGGTGGGGGCCAGATCTCTTCTCCAAGACACTTCCCTGCTCCTCCTCCTTTTACAGAAACCAGGGTGGCCCCACCCCTTCCAGGCTGTCATTGAAGAGCTTCAAGTTCCTATTAAACTTTAAAAACAATTTTACTTTTCTTCCTCAACCCTTTCTTTCCAGACTGTGTGTGTGTGAGTGCATTAGAGGTAGAGTTTGAGAGGTCATGATGCTTCCTCTTTCTAAACTCAAAGCCCTATTTAAGGATTTTACTGAACAAAAGAGCCATCCACTCTGGGTTTCCTCATAGCAAAGTAAGAAGCTTTAGAACAACTGTTTTCTTTAACTTGCCACATATTAATTTTAAAATGGGGCCGCCCTTCATTCCACCTAACAGCTCTAGAAATGGAAAAAGAGCCATAAAAATTTCAGAGCCTCTTCCCTTGTCCCACACATAATCGCTGTATTTGCTCTGAAATGAGGTAGAATTTTTTTTAATTATTCTCCCCTTTTGTGGCAAATGCTTTCACAATTACTTTTATTGTTTTTAAATTAAAAAATATGAACTATGGTATTATATAGGGAAAATATATTAGAACTATATATTATTAAATTCAGTAAAGTTCCAAAATATAAAATTAACACACAAAAATCATTTTATATAGCATTTCTATACACTAATAACAAACTATCTGAAAAGGAGATCAAGAAAGCAATCCCATTCATAATAGCTACAAAAAAAAAACACTTAGGAATAAATTTAGCTAAGGGAGCGAAAGACCTGTATGCTGAAAACTATAAAATACTGATGAAAGAAATTAATATTTAATTAATATGAAAGATCTGTATTTTGGTAGCATCAGATATTCAATGTGCCAAAAATTCACACCCTAGCACTCCTATTTTAAACTCACAGTACCTGTCCGACACCCCACTCCCTTCCCCAGCCTACTCTCCAAAGAAGCTCCTGGAATATGGCAAGTTTATTGAGGACGGCTGTTTGCACCATTTTATTCACTGGAAGGCATCTCAGGCTGTTGGATAGGCTTGGATCCCTGCACAAATAATCAAAGTAGAAATCAGAGCTTAGACTACAATACTGATTCTTCTAATTTAATGATTTCATTTTCACAGAAATGAAAATCCGCTATTTTTGGACTCTGAAGAGGTAATTTGGATTAGAGGAGCCCATCAGTAGAAACTGTCTGGTTGCAGCCCCTCTATTTAGTGATTATTTGGTTCATTTACTACTATAAGTAGATTTCCTTTTGCAAATGTTTTTCTTATTGAATGCTTAGATCACCAGGTTGCCTGTTGCCAAAGTTCAGTTGCACACTGCCTGGCCATAGTGTGTAGTGATCTCCCACGGCCGAGAGTCCAGAAAGTACTGTCAGTACCAAAACCACAAGGAGCTGGTTATCAGCCTCTATTTTTGCACGGTTGAATTTGGTCTTCCTAAAGTAATATTACTTAACTAGCAACTGCAGACTAAATGAACCCTATAAACTGCACGTGGCTGAGGAAGTCTTCTTCCAAGACAAGTGGGTCCCTGAAGGTGCTTTGCAATGGCCAGCTATTTTCTCTTGGATTATGGTAGGATGGCCTTCTAAAGGCAAAGACATCAATGTTTTAACTTCTCTCTTATGCTATATTACTGCAAGAAGTTTGCAGTGTAGAAAATGAATTGTCTCATTTCTAAGATACTGACCAATCTTTCAATGTGTAGGATCTCATTCCTGAGCCCAAACTTAATAATAAGTACTATTCATCGGTGACATATCTGATCTGCTAGCCCGAGGATCATTCTCTGCTTTAATCTCTCAATAAAAGACTAAAAAGATAAAAGAAGGAAAGAAAAGGAAAGAAAACAGCTTGGGGTGTGTGCATGTCTGTGTCGGTATGTCTGTGTGAGAGAAGAGTGTATGTGGTTGGTGTGCAAGTGCGTGAGCATATTTGTCCCTTGTATGTGAGTGTAAGGATACATGTGAGATACATGGTATGCGTGTGTATATGAGTGTGCATGCGGTTTGAATGTGTGTGCTTTGTGTATATGCCCACATGCATGCATGTGTGAGTGTGTGAGAATTACTTCTTTGTGTGCTGTTGCTGCCTCCTAGTGGCAGCTAGTGCTTTTCAACGTGCTGGAGAAACAGTTGGGAAAGGAAAGAAGACCTGGTATTGAAGTGTCCTTGTGTCAGACACCGGGCAAATTTTTCCATATATCGCACCTCCGTTAATTCAGTCTTCCCAATCATCCCACAAGGAAGATAAAGAAACTGAAGCTCAGGGATTTTATGTAACTTGGTTTACCCAGGTGACAAAATTAATGAGTGACAGAACCAGATTTCCAAACTTCAAAACTGTGTCTTCTGTGCCATTCTTACACTGCTAGTTAAGCCATGACTTTCCCCTCTGGCTTCCTAGAAATATTTGAACTCTAAAGTTGAAATTTTACAGCCTGGTGTTTAACAGGTTGATAGGAAAGATTGTTATATACGTGAGGCTAGGAAGTGCCCTAGCTTGCTAGTTCCTTTGGACACTTATTAGGGCAATATAGCAATATTATTATTAAATATAATTTGATATATATTATTAAAGGAAGGGAGGAAGAATAGCCAGTTTATCTCTGTTAATAGCCAATAGCATGAATTGCCCCAAGAAAGTAGGAGTAAATAGCAGAAGTAGGGAAGGCATGAAATGGCGAATATTGCTCAGTTTTGATGTAAGGAAAAAATCCAGAATCACTGTCCTAAGGGCAGTGACTATTTTTTTAGTAGTGAAGAAAAGAAAATACGTCTCATAATCCTTGGTTTCTACTCTATATTGCATCTATTCATGGTATAACATATTTTCGTGATCTGTAAATAGAAAGTTCTACATTATTTCCTATCCAATTTAAGGAATTTACTGGTTCCAGGATTGTTCTGATATTTATCTCTAATGTGTTTAAATAATAATAATCATTCTTGGTATTTATAAATTATTTTCCATCTTGATAGCAAATGTCCTTCAATTATTTCATTCTAATGATACAGAGTATCTTAATGCAAAATTGTGAAATCACTGATTGAAATTTGATTATTTAGAGTATCAGCTTACATGTACTGTGTACAGAGTCATTGCTAGCTTTGAAATAATAAATTAAAAATATGGAAAATATATCTATATATCTATCTAATATATATGCATATATCATGTCAAATGTCACAAAAATGGACAAGGGGCAAAAGAGATACCTTTCAGAAGAATAAAGAGAAAGGACTAATAGAGATACTTAAATATTTCAACTTTTCTAATAGTGGAAAATATAATTAAAAAGAGATTTTTTAAAAAACATACAATTAGCAAAGATCTAAAAAAATTGTTAATGTGAGACAGCTACTCTCATAGACTACTGAGTGGGATTGCAAATTTGCAAAATACTTCTAGCAAGCAATTTGTCAGTACTGATCAAAAGCCTTAATGCTTTTTTTATGCCCACAGGACTCTCTTTTATGGAGATAGCTAAAACTTCAACCCAATTTTATATATATATATATGTATATATATATATATACACACACACATATATATATTCAAAGGCATTTGTTGCAACATTATTTATAAGAGCAAAAAATTTGTAACCACAGGAGAATAATTAAGTGAATTATGTTATATTCCAATGATGGAATAATGAGTAGACATTTAAAATGGTGATAGATATAAATATTTGAATAAATATATCAAAATGTTAATAGTGGTTATTCCTTAATGGTCAGATTAAATATACTTTTTATTTTCTTCTTTAAATCTTTCAGTATTTTCTAATTTATTTATAATAGCATAAAACCTTTTATCTGAAAAAATATACAATTTAAAATTCCAGTCTAGGAACAAAAATTTCATTTTTATTAATAGCTAGCTTGATTATTTTTAGATAATGAGTTGAAATAGTTGTCTAATAATCTACCACAGTGATCCAAAGTCACTAATATTGGTCCTTGTGCCTTGTACTTACTTTTAATGTATTTATTACTCGCAATCCTTTAAATTACCAGATAAAGCCACATTGAAGTTTTTGAAACCTTGAGTCCAAATGTTTTATAGGAGAAAATTACCTAGAGTAATTCTTAACTATGAGTTTACATTTTGAAAATAAGCAGGTCCCTTTCAATATGAGAAGTATAGTATAATTAACTTTCCACACAGAAAAGAAAAACAATTTATTTTTTAGGGTCCTGTTTAACTATCATTCTCAATAACGTCAGCATTTGAATTTTTAAAATTGAGATAAAATGTTATTTGTTTTTGAAACAAACTTTATATTTTCATTTCAGTCATTTGTAGCTATTAGGAAATATTTTCAATGGAAATAATGTTTCAATTTCACAATGTTTTAAAAATATATTTTCCTATACTGACTTTATAATTACAGTATAGTGTTTTCCTTATCTCCTCTCTATCCCATAAGATATTATTTATATATTTTTTGAGCCAGGTGACATAATCTGACTCCAAATATGGTTATTTGGTATTTGTCTTATTACCTCCTACTGTATCGTAAACTTTTGGAGGGCAGAGACTTATCTCTGTTCTCACAACTCCTGAAGCTTTGTCGTAGTTGGAACCATTTGTGGTAACTCAACTCATCAGTTCCCTTCTCTGAGAAAGTAACCCCAACCCCTCTCCTCTAAGCACAAAAGTGGGCCCACATGTTTATACCCTGGGATGCCCAGTCTCCTGATCATATCAGATGGGACTAATTGTGCTCACCTGATTCAAATTAGACTAATAAGCTTCACCCTTGTAGCAAGAGATCTGAACTCAGAAAAGTTAGTCTTCCTGGTCTCTTGAATGGAAGCTTTGTAAACCAGGGAGCTATGGGGTGGCCGTATTCTACCTCATACATAGAGAAGCACAAAAACTAGTGTGCATTTATTCTTTGATTCAATAAACATTCACGGATTGCCTCTATCTGCTAGGTACTCTGCAAGGTGCTGACTATGCAATGGTGAACCCAACAGGTATGATCCTCGTTCTTTCGGAAACTACACTACAGACATTTAAAAAGATTATACTAATTAATATTTGGTGACACGTTTTGAAAAATGCAATGAAGAAAAAAAGAACAGGGGGCTTTGAAAGAAAATAAGGGGTGGTTTGAGAATCAGTGAAGGCCTGCCTCTCTGTGGAAGTGACATTTAAGCTGAGGTGAAGAGCAAAGTGTCAGGGCATTTCCAGTAAAGGAAACATTCCCTTAACATATCTGCATATAGCAGGTGCTCAATAAATGTATATTGAGTTGAAAAATCACGATCATTTATGAATTGACTAGACGTGAATAAACTCTGATTCCAGCAATTTCTTCCTAAATATTTCTAGAGGTCTCCAGGGTGACCTCTCACCCCAGGGTGAGTCTTGCGGATGCTCTGTGTCCTATTGAATTGCCATATGGTGTGCATCATTTATTTTTCTCCAAGTCTGTGTAGCTGTGAGGATATTACATTTCTTCTCATTTCCTGCTCTGATGCTTGATGAAGGCGTCCCTGCTGCTGCTAATGTTTGCCTTGAGGTTGCTGGAGCCCAGTGTTAAGGGCAATAATGTCAATAATGATGTGCCAACTCCAGAAAGTACAGACAGGAATGCTGCTTATGACTTCAATTCTCAATGTCTAAATGGATATAAAGTCCATGGGGCACGAGTTCTTAACATAGCCTCAGTGGGATGTCAGAAATTGTGGGAACCCTTTGATTTGTACACACATTTTTGGGCATGTGAGCATTTGTTGGTGGTGGGGTGTAGGGGGAGAATTAGAGCATTTTGAGATTCTCAGAGGAAGTTCTTCACCCCATGAGACTAGGAATCACTCCCTTATAAGAAGAGGAGGAAGGCTGCGGACAATCCATGGCCAGCACTGGGCTTCATGTACCATCACCTCCCCATCAATGTTTGCATACTGTCATTGAACCAGAGCTGCTTACCATCTTTTTAGGATGACTTACTTTCTAGCACGTTCCTAGGTTATCAGGTAAGGAGATTCCAAATGAACATTGTCTATAGTCCTCTAAGCATGACATATAGGCTTGAATTCTGAAGTGAACACAGCTCAGGCTCAAGTTGGCATCTCTGCTACATGTGCATAATATAAATAGCAATAAAAACCCTATACGCATTACTTTAATATTTTCTTTTACATAAAATATGTATATATTTTACATATGCACACATTCATATGTACACATGTATCAACAAATATACATATATTAACATATATACACATACACATACATTAACATATACGTTACCTCACATACTTATCAATTTTGTGATGAGAACACTTAAAACTCTCTTAGTAATTTAAAAAAATTCAATACATTGTTGTTAACAACAGTCACCATGTTGTACAACAGATTTCTTGATCTTAGTTCCTCTAACTGAAATTTGGTATCCTTTGACCCATCCCCACCTGGGTTTAGGGAGGAAGTTTATATAAAAGTTGACACTGACTGTTCAAATTCTTGCAATTGCGTGCTTAGGTTCTGCATCTTTGACTCTCGGTGCAAGTGATCTGCATTGTAGATCATTCCTTAGTTATAAACATGTTCAAATAAGCTTTTGAAAACTGAACATTGTTGAAAGTATTCTGTAACCTTTCTTTTCCTTGGCATGATCTGTCCCTGAAACAATGAAGAACTGTTGGTGTTTATTTCCAGTGGGATGGATTTGAAAAAGATCCTTGAAAAAAATTTGACTTCTCTTTGGAAGCTTGAAAGTAACTAGTTACAAATGAGTGAATCTTCTGTTTTCTTTGTGGAAAATTGAATAGATGCTTCAGACTGTGCTTATGTTAGATTTGGCATCACACTGAGCAGATTGCAAAGAAACTGCAGAAGGAATCCTGTTGTGAAATTAGATGAAAAAACAGTGGTAAACTGAATTTCATTTAAGTGTTTTTACAATTTCAATTTTGTTTCTGTATGCTTTTTAAAATTATATAGTAGCTCAGAGCTTCTCCAGAAGAGTAATAGAAGAGCAGAGAACTCCAAGACACAGCAGTGCAGACGTGGAGACTGCCCTGAAGTGCATGAAACTTCCTGGGAGGAGCAAAAATACGTTTTCCATTTGATGTTATTCTTCACAGAATTAGTAACCGTGAAGCCTTTTTATTCCAGGATCTTCAGAATTTGGGGTTAGTTTTTTCAGACCTTGGATAGTTACGATCACAAAGAAAAAAAATGGCATCGCTCATTCCCCGCTTAATCTACCCTTATTCCCCTCTGGGTTGTGAGATATCAGGGAGTCAGTTTTCACTTCTTTAGACTCATTCAACACTGATGTCTGTCCAAATAACGGGCACCCCCTCTTCTGTGTGAAAGGTGGCCTTACTAATAACCTATCTAGCAGAGGAAAATAAGCTAAGCTATCTAACTGAAAGTAAGAGAAATAAACTCACATCACATTATTGCCCCCTTTGAGGAGAAAACTCACAAGTACCTCCTTTGTTTTGTTTAATTAAAACGCCTGTGGTCTGACTCATTACCTCCAAGACTTCATTTTCTCATCCTTGAAGAGCCCTATGTGGACAGCAGGGATGCCAACTCCCTGCTCCAACTCTCCTGCCGGACAGATTTCAAGGACTCAGACAAGCTGGCTTCACAGAGAAAAGGGGAGGAAAAATGGAAAAAGCAAACACTGCCGCTCTGCAGTTTCTGTTACGGGTCTGCTAAAGCAGAGAGAGAAAAAAAGGGATCTTTACCCACTTCGGTATATCCTAATCCCTGTCTGAGAATTCCTTCTCCAACCTTCCAACTCTTGAACGCTTAGTAAATTCACACCCTTTCGCTGTGAACAGCCTCCAGCAATCCCAATCTCTGTGTCCTTTACTTGTCCTTTCTCCACGGCCCCTAAAGTGTTCACAAGCTATTCTTTGCGCGGGAGGCTGGAGGACAGCGGCATCCAGACACCGGTCCCGGTGTCCCAGGATGCTACACAACAGACCCGAGCGTCGCCATGGCAACAGCGCCATGCTCCCGCCGCCGCCGGAGGGCGGTGAAATGCCAGCGCGGAAGTCTCCGCCCTCCGCCTGAGGGGCGGTGGTAGCGGCCTCCGGGAGCGTCGCCACGGCAACGGCGCGGCGCACCAGCCGCGACCGGAGGGGCGGGGCGGGGCAGGGGGCGGGGAAATGCGAGCTCGGAAGTGCCCGCCCCCGGGCTGCTGGGCTGTGGAGACGAAGCGGCCCGCAAGGATTTGAAACCGTTTGGCGGCGGCGGCAGCAGCAGCCGAGCGGGAAGCTTGCGTGTAGGGGCGCCAGGTTCTCGTTTTTTCCTACTTTCCCTTCCCCGCCCCGTCCCACCAGGTTCTCGAGTGGAATTTCGCGCGGGGTGGCGGCCGGCAGCCCGTGCGGGCTCGTTCGAGGAGGGGCGGCGCCCACAGGCCCCAGGCCCGTTCTCCCGGCCTGCGGGAGCGCGCGCCCGGTGTCCGGGGGTCTCGGCGCAGCCGCGGCCGTGTCACTTGCGGAGTGAAATCCAGTCCGGGGACGGGTTGGGGGAGTTCTGCGTCAAGTTTGGTCAGCCGGTGAGGCTGGTCGGCGTGACGTGGTCCATAAATCCGACCAGAGCGTTCGTTTGTCGCCGCGGGAGGAAATCCGTGTCCCCGCCGGGGTGGGACGGCGGCCTGGGCCTGGACCCGGCCGGCCGAGGAAGTGCCGGCTCCGAGCGGCGGCGCCGCTGCGGTTTCCACGTCCCTCCCGCAGCAGAATCCGTGTCCTCTGCGTTTCGGGCAGCACCAGAGCGCTGCTTTCTGGAAACGTGTAGGCGGTTCGCTTAGAAAGGCTCTGTCCCAGCATCACAGCTTGTTGGAAGCTACCCAGTGTTTCTGGAGTTTATTGTTATTTTTTTAAGTGTTTAAGAGAATGACCTCAGTGAATGTGAACAGCTTCTATTCTGATTGTCGCGCGGCTGTCTTTTTGAACTTATTTGTCTTGCATATTTAAAGATGAGTGAAAATTAGGGAGAAAAGGCGCATGAAATGCCACGGGACTCTCCGCAGTGGTCAGGCCGCAGCGAAGCGGACAGCATGGTAATCTGTGCACAGTGTTCAGGCCCGGCTGTCACTTTCCGTGGGAACCTCAGCCAGGCACTTCACGCTGCTAAGCCTCAGCTTCCTCCTCTGTGCACTGGCCGTGGAAATAGTGCCTGGCTGGTAGGGCGAGCCAGAGAATACACCGGAATAGGTTTCCAAAGCGCACGCTGTGCTACTGGCGCAAACGTCCAAATGCTTAAGGGAGATAAAAACGTGCACCTGTAGACCTTTTGAATTTATTGACGTTTCAAGTTTTCTTTAACGGTCCACAGTATATTGGAAGTATGATTTGATTGAACAAAATGGATTTTGCACAACTTTCAGGAGCATGTTTGTTGTGTTTATTTGGCAAGGGGCACGATAAGGTGTGAAGTGTATTCTTTATTTAGCAGTCGTGGCTCCTGATACGTGTGGCTTGCTTGTGCTGACTTGTATGGCAGCTAAACACCTTGAGAAGGTCTTAGCCCATTTTGTAGGTGTCTGCAAATAAACAGATTTATAAAAAGACAATGCCGTTGAGTTTAATAAAAGACATAATCCAAATATAGTTTATAGCTATAAACAAGTCACTCAATTTACTTTTTTACTTTTGAAGTAATTTATATAACTAGTAGGCACACTATAAGTACTTTAAGCCTAAGTCAAAGATGTAGCTTTACTTATTTTTCAGTTCTAATAATTTAAGTCTGCAGTTTTGATAAATGATATAAAACTTTTTGACTAGCTGGAACTAAGTAGATATTATTTGTTTATAAGGTGTAATTTGTGTAGCAAGAATTCCTTGAAGGTATAAGGAGAAGCAGATTTTTTAGCTTTTACCAAAATCAAATATCACTTTGACTCTTTATCTTGTTTTTTTAAAAAAATGTATACTTTCGTATTGCATGTTATTGTAGCAATTCAGAATGCGTTTCTACTTTTCAAAGTACTTTTTTATTAGTTGGAGATATTGCTGACTTATATGTAAATGGCGAAGTGGTTAGATATAATGGATCTGAAAGCAAGGGATTTCAGAATTTTAATCTGAGCTTTGTGCTTAATTTCATGATTTTGACTGAGTCATTTAACTGTTGAGTTTTAGTTTCCTCTGACATTAAACACTAACATTTACTACTGCCAGTGTCAAAGGATTTATTGAGAATTAGTGATTATGAGGAACCTTTCTGTTTAGCCATAGCTGTGGATGCTTTCAGGCAGATGTTTGAGTACATGGGTGGGATACACTGTTTAAGCCTGGGAGTTCATCTGGGTTTATGAGTTTCTTTTGGTTTGTTCATCCATTTGAATAGTGGCTTTTCAACCTTATGTTCTAATATCGCTATCGAGCAGTGGTTACCAAGTACATGGAATATATTGCAGGGATGTGAAATAAAACCAACCAACCAAACAAAAAATCCCCAAACCAACCAACTAATCAGAAAATGCATTTAAATAAATTTGTTTTAACCAAATTGATACGTGTGAAGTGAATTTGAGAATATGTTTCTCCTACTATAACACGGAAGGTAGGATGAACAGTTTTGGTAAATGGAATTAGGAGCATACAGTATTCCTATTCTGGAAGACCTACCTGTTTGATACTCAGAAGCGTTAAACGAAGAGTTACATAAAAGTGGGACATTAATCTGTTTATTCAGCATTTATTAGCAATCAATTCCCCTGCTTTTGCTGCATACCAGTAATATGCCAGGTACCCACGAAAATGTGTAAGTCATGGTCACTACTTTCTAGGAGCATCTTACAGACGGTGGAAGATGTGTAAATAATACACAGACGTATAAAAAAGCATGATAAATGCTGTTACACACATGTTAGCAGTTGACACAGAATGGAGCAACAACCAGTTTAGGGAAGCAGGGCCAGCTTCTTTCACTCAAAAGTGACATTTGAGCTGCATTTACCTGACTTTATGCCGAGGGAACAGCCTTTAAAAAGGGTGTAGGATCAGATAAGGGCTTGTAGTGTTCAAAGAATGGTGAGGAGTTCATTTTGACAAGAGTGAAGTTGTTATTGGTGGGTTGGTGTAGTTAGGTAAAGTGTGTGTGTGTTTGTGTGTATGGTGAGGGATAGGCCTAAATGCAAAGGTACTTCCATGCCTAACTTTGAGTTTGGATAGTATGCTGTTGTAGGCAGTCACAAGAGATTTTTAAACGGAGTGATAGGCTTAGCTGTGTCATTAGGAAACTCATTCTGGTGCCAGTGAGGAAAATGGACTCAAATAGAGAAAAGTGACAGCAGGGAGACAGGTCATGAGCTTGCTGCAGTAATTCAAGAAAGTGGTAGGCAGGTTTTTATTTGAGATGATGGCAGTGAGAATTGAGAAACAGGCAGATTTGGAAATATTTCTGAGTATTGATGTATTGGTTTATGGGGGTTTAGAGAATGTTAGCATTGAAACTTCTAGCTTGGGAGATGAAGTAGATGATGATGCTGTCAAGCAGAGTACAACATGGTAGAATAGGTTTATGGGGAAAAACATGGAGAATTTTCTTTTGGACATGTAAGTCTAGGTAACAAACAGGACATTAGTGGATAGGTCTGGGAGGCTTTTTAAATATGAGTCTGGTGTTGCAAAGAGAGTCTGGAGTTTGATGTAAAATTAAGAGTGAATGGCATGAAGTTAATACTTAAAGTTATGAAACTGAATGTAATCACCCAGGGAGAGTGTGAAAAGTCGAATTAAAAGGAGACTAAGGAGAGAGCACTGGAGAATCCTATTTTAATGTTGGGCAAGAGCCATTGAGAGACAGGGAGGAAATGATCTGAGAGGTAGTAGGGGACCCAGGAGCAGATGGAACCAGTGAAGTCAAAGGAGAAGAGTTTCTAGGAGTAGAGAGTTGTCAGAAGTATAAGGTGCCATGGAGATGTCAAATAGGATGTAAAGTGAAGATAGCCCTATGAATTTGGCAATTAATGGATCATTGGTGAACTTTGAAAGAAGATTTTCAGTAGCATGATGGAGATGGAAAAGGAGAGTTGATGAAGTGGACTCAGTGAATGGAATGCTAGAATGAGGGCTGCTGGGCCACGGGGAGGAGTCAGTGGAGATGGAAATTTGAAATAGTGAGGAGATAATTGATAGATGATAGGTAGAGGTATTGACATTAGAGAGAGGGAGAGTTAATGCTGCTTCAGATATAGGAGCAGAGGAGGTAAGAATGTTTCCTCTAAGAGGTAAGTTGAGAGGTAGGGAATAGCATTTCGGGATATTACCACCTGGCTATTACTTTTTCCATGAAGCAAGAGATTTATAAAATTGAGAAAGAGGAGGAATTGTTTAAGGAGCTTTAAGGTATCTGGGAAAAATTTATTTTAATTAATTAATTTTTTGAGACAGAATCTCTGTCACCTTGGGTAGAGTGGAGTGGCATCATCTTAGTCCACTACAACTGCAAACTCCTGAGCACAAGAGATCCTCTGCCTCAGCCTCCTGAATAGCTGGGACCACAGGCACATGCCACAACGCCCGGCTAATTTTTTCTGTTTTCAGTAGAGATGGGTCTCCCTCTTGTTCAGGCTGGTCTTAAAGGGATCCTTCTGCCTTGGCCTCCCAGAGTGCTAGGATTGTAGGCCTGAGCCACCGCGCCCAGCCTGGGAAAAGTTTTAAAGCTGCTTTGTGGAGTAGGAAATAGCAAAAGCCTCCTGAGGATTCAGGTAACATTGGAAGCTGTCTGACTATAAGGCAGTGCCATCTTTCTCCAGTAACCCCTTAAAAAATGAAGGAGGACATTGAGGGATCAAGGCATCACAGTCTTGCTGAGTATAAAGAAAAGATTTAGTGGACTAAGGAGAGTTTGAGAGGACAAGAGGCTGTTACCAGATAGAGGGCTTTCCTTGCGAGATGACAATGATGAGAATGCAGAGTTAGAGGCAGATGGTTGGAGCCTCGTAAGAAGGGAATTTTGGGGTTGAGGTTGGAAGAGCAGTAACTGGGAAGTATCTGGGTATTTCCTTGGCAAGGTTGGGTGGAGAGAATAAAAGACTACAGAGAATGTGTGTGAGAGTGAGCGTGTGAGCAAAAGAGAGAGAGAATATATGAATGAATGAGATAAACTTGGTTCATTTCTAATGATGTGAGGGAAGTAAAGTCAGCCAGTGAAAGCTAGGGATTACTTACAGAGATAGGATAGAGAGAACTTTCTGTGAAGACGTGTCGATAGTAAAATGGCAGACACTGTGGTAAAGGTTAGAGGCTGGTTTAGCAGGGAGAGGGCAGTCTGTGGAACAAGATAGCTTATGAGACGGAACAGAGCTTTTTCCCAAATTTGTAATTTGTAAATGGAAAAAATGACAAATCATGCGCATAATGTAAAGGCAGTTCACATCCCTGCTGAGGCATTTCACAATTGAAATGAACATGTAGAGTTTGGATATATTTTTAACTTTAGAAATTTTGTCAAAATATACATTTCTGATTTTGGGGGCTTATTCCCTTTGCAGTCAGTATTTTTCTGGCTAATTAGAAAGAAATATGAGGAAAAATATTTAAAAATTTTTAATGGGAATTAAACATTTAAATTTACATATAGTAAATTCACTTTTTTGGTGTATAGTTCTATGAGTTTTTATATATGCATAGATTCTTATAACCTCCTCCGTAGACAGTGTACATAGAACAATTCCGACACCCCAGATATTTCCTTATGCCATCCTTTTGTATTCTGACTTTTCTCCACTGAACCCCTGATCTGTTCTCTATGCATGTATTTTTTTCCTTTTTCTAGGATGTCTTCAATGGAATTAGCCAGTATGTGGTGTTTTGAGAATGGCTTCTTTCACTTAGCATAATACATTTGAAGTTTATCCATTTTGTTATGTGTGTATCAGTACTTCATTCCTTTCTGTTGCTGAGTACTGTGTTATGTTGTGGATATACCACAGTTCATCCATTCCCTGGGTGAAGGACATTTGGGCTGTTTTCAGTGTTTGCTGATTGCAAAAAAATAAAAAGCCGCTAAAAGCATCACATTTGGATTTTTGTGTGAATACAAATTTTTCATTTTACTTAGGTAAATACTGGGAGTAGGATTTCTGGGTCATATGGTGAGTGTATGTAAGAAATTGCCAAAAACTTTTTTCCAGAGTGGCTGTACCATTTTGCACTTCTACGAGCAGTGCATGAGAGTTCCTGTTGTTCTCTGTCCTCACCAGCACTTGGTATTGTTTGCATTTTTAGTTTTAGCTGTCCTGATGTACTTGTAGTGGTATCTCCTTATGGTTTTAATTTGCATTTCTGTAATGACTAATGATATTGAACATCTTTTCTATTCTTGCTTGCCATCTGTATTTCTTCTTTGGTAAAGATACTAATTTTTTTCTGATTATTTTTATTGAGTTGTTTTCTTATGGTTGAGTTTTGAGAATTCCTTAAATAGTATTGATATAAATCCTTTAGGAAATGTATGGTTTGCAAATATTTTCTCCCAGTCTGTGGATTATCTTCTCAATCCCTTAAGCTTTTGTGGAGCAAAAGTTTTTTTTTTGTTTGTTTGTTTTTTTTAGTGAGGTTCAGTATATAAGCTTTTTTGTTTTATGGATAGTACTTTTAGTGTTGTATATAAGCAAGCTTTGCCTTATTCAAGGTCACAAAGATTTTCTTCTAAGACTTTTATAGTTTTACATTTTACACTTAGGTCTGTGATTCATTTTGAGTTAATTTCTACATATAGCATGAGATTTAGGTTGAGGTACAATTTATTTTGCATATGAACATCCAGTTGTAGGATCCTTTGTTGTAAAAAGTATAATTTCTCCATGAATTGTACCTTTATTGAAAATCAGTTGTCCATGTTTGGGTTGGTCCATTTCTGAACTCTCTTGTTTGTTCCATTGACCTGTCTGTGTTCTTTCCACCAATACCACATTGGCACTGTTGTAGCTTTATAGTACATCTTAAAATAGGGTAATGTGAGTCCTCCAACTTTGCTCTTTTTCGAAATTTATTTCAGCTATTCTACCTTCTTTACCTATATATTTTTAGAATTAGCTTGTCTGTATCTACAAAGAATTCTGCAGGGTTTTGATTGGAATTGTATTAAATCTATAGGTCGATTTGGGGAGAATTGATATTTAATGAGTTAAATATCTTGAGTTTTCTTTGATATGAGTTTTCTTTGAGCTCTTTCATCAGAGTTTTCAGCATACAGATCCTTAATATTTTAATTTTAAATCTTTTACAGATTGGATGATGGAAGTGAGAAGTGAGGAAGAAAAATGGGAGAAGCTGGATGCAGAATTTGATCACTTTGTGGTAGATATGAAGCCCTTTGTTCTAAAATTACCCCATAGGTCAGGTAAGATTATATTTGAAAATTAGATTGTTAAGATTAAGTGTTTCTTTATATTATTTAATATGTAGTCAAACCAATGAATGAGTTGTCACAATGGAAGGAAAGCTAAATTCCTCTATTAATAATTTTCACTGTTAATGTAGGATTGTTTATTTAGAGTTTTTCAAGGGTAAATAGAAATTTAGTGACAATGCCCTATTAAACTATAGAAAGATCTTATTATGATGCCACCTTTCATATGTCATGAGCTTATAGCACGTAGATTTCTGAAGTTGGCTATAGCTGTTTTTTCCTACATCTTTTTCTTCCCTCTGTGGACATGTTTTCTTTTTCCGGAGCCTACTGTCCACCTGCTCTCTGTCCCTTCTGTTTATCAATGCATGTCTATTGGTCTTTTATGCTTATTGGTTGACTGAATAAAGTCAAGCATAAATGAGCTTTTGTTGCTATTTTGTCTCCAATTCCTAGCCTGATATTTCTAACTATGGAATGAGATTCTTTGTCTCAAGTTAGAGAATTTTCAAATAACTAAAGGCATTAGAGAGAAATTGGAGATAATTTGGGGGACTAGGGAGATTCTCTGAGTTATAGTAAGCATAAAGTTGGCTGTAAAGGTAAATCTGATTTGGTAGCTTTTGAGTGGGGGGTTTGGAGTAGGGCCAAGAAACTATGGCTTTTTCCTTTTCCAAGTTCCCTATTTCCCTGAGGTGTCTGAGTGGACTCTATATTCAAAATGAGGAACTGACTCAATATTATATACAGCAGTCTCCCTTTGTCCTTGAGGAGTAAATTCCAAGACACCCAGTGGGTACCTGAAATCATGGATACTATTGAACCCTATGTATACTCTGTTTTTTCCTATACATACATATATATGATAAAGTTTAACTTATGTTAGGCACAGTAAGAGATTAACAACAATAACTGATAATAAAATAGAACAATTACGATGGTATACTATAATAAAAGATATGTTAATGTGGTCTCTCTCAAAATATCTTACTGTACAGTACTCTTCTGTTTTTGGACTGTGGTTGGCTGCGGGTAACTGGAATGAGAAAATTGAAACAATGGAAAGCAAAACCATGGATAAGGGAGGACTACTATATTTATTCCAGGGAGCTATGATAGGTGAAGGGAGTATAATATGTGAATTATGCATTCTGTCATCACCCATTGTTCTAGGTTCTGCAACCTTTCCTAGTCCAGGGCTTGGCATAGTCTTCTCTTAGAGCCTCTTCCTCTGCCCTCTTCTCTAACCTTTTCAGATGTAATCTCTTCCTTCTTCCTCTGCTATTCTTTAAATGAGTATTTCATGTCCCATGACTCATTTATGATTATTTGAATGATATTTAATGGTATTTCTGTATTGCATCCTCTTCTGATATTCTTTTTGTCTATTTTTTCTTTTTGTCTTATATCTGCTTATTAGAAAAAATTGTATTAAAATTTCACATGGTAAAGGTATTTCAAGTAAAACTATCCTCATATTTTACCTTTTTAAAAAAAGATTTTAGGTACATAGAATGGAATAATTATAATATTTGGTTCATGACACATTGTCAGTATTGGTATATCCATGGCTTTCTTTTATTTAATTAATTCATAATGAGCAATTGGGAACTCAAATACCAATCAAAAACTAGAAATTCATAATAACTTACATCTTCTTAAAACTAAATTCTACTTTTGATAATGGTTTTTCCTATCAGTTTACACAGAGAAATGAGTTCTTTCATTAACCAAGTGTACTAAATTCTGGGCATTAGACTATGATACAGATTTCATTTTGCTAGTACATGTGGAAAATACGTAGCTTGAAAAACTATTTGCTTAAGTTTATTAGTTTTACTTTTGTATTTTCTTTTTGTACAGACTACACCCAATATTTCATGAAGTTTGTTTTGTGATTATGTAATTTTCATAGCAAAACATACAAAAGAGTTTTAGAGGCATAGCCCTCATACCTGTAGTGATATTTGCAAAGTGGTAAATCCAGCCTTCGTGATTTTTGTAGGTTAAAAAAAAATGAATGACCTTTATAAAGGATTAGAGTAGAGCAGATTTATGATTTGTGTTAGATATGTAATCCTCAAATTGAGTTATACTGACAAAAGATTAATATCAGAATGGTTTTCATGAGACCTAAAACCGTCCTATGTCATGGCAAGATAATATGGTCAGCAGATCATTATACATGGATTAAACTGTGCTATGTTTTTTAGGTAGATTTTTAAAAAGATAATTATTTCACAAAATTACATGTAAATAGCACTCAATTAATTTTAGAGATGTTAAAAAAAACCCTAAATAAATCAGCTACAAATCCCTGGAAATTATTGGCTTTAATAAATAAAGTGTTTGAGATTTAATTTTAGAGTAAGTTTAAAATGCTTAAATAAATCAGAGATTGCATTTTGTCTCCTTCTAGGTTTGTATAACTAGAATTATAGAAAGATTTGTCAATATATCTAAAATTACTTTGGAGATGCAAAATTATAGCAAGATTTCATCTCAGAAATTTGATAGTAATCCAGTGATGAGATTTTTGTGAAAATATTTCTTTGCATGTCTTGCCCAATTGCCAATTAACTAATAAAGTTAAATTCGAGACCAGGAGTCAGCAGATAATGGCCCATAGGCCAACTACGAACCACAGTCTGTTTTTGTAAAGTTTTATTGGAACACAGCCATACTATTTGTTTACATATGATCTGTGGGTGCTTTCACACCACAATGGCAGAGTCTGAGTAGTTGCTCCAGGGATCATAGGACCTACAAAGCCTAAAGCATTTACTGTCTGTCCCTTAACAAAAAAAGTTTGCTGATCCCCGTTCTAGACTAAAGCAGATGCTATTATAGGACTTTGTAATCTTATGTTTTATTTTCTGAAAAATCAAGTTTCTAATAGTTCTTATGTATTTATAGAACGGCAGAGGTGTGCTCTTTGGATTAAAAAACTGTGTGAGCCTTCAGGAACAGGTTCAGGAATAATGGGGAGGAAGAATCGGAACCTGTATGCAAAACTGTTATTGCATATGCTTAAGCGAGGAGTGCTTGAAGGTCCTTTTACACACCGACCTGAATCAGGGACACTAAAAACTTTACCTTCATATATGGTAGGTATAAATGACCAAAAGCTATATTAGTTTCATGTCTTTGAAAGTGAGCGTCAAGTTTGCATCCTTTTTGGGAATGGTAATGTTATTAAGTTACGTGTGCTAACTTTTTTCTTCCTGATTCAGTTTTTTCTAGTTGTAATAGGAAATGGGTATTCTCCTATTAGGAGAGTATCCTTACTGATTTATTTATCCCTGAGTATTCCACAATATTTCTGAAAAACTGAAAATGAGTTTTTTTATATTGAGCTTTTCCTACTAATTTTCACTGGATTATAAGAGTAATATTTTATATACTTCCATAAATTCTAATTTATTAAACTCTTTTGTATATATTATTTTAAAATTCACGAGAGGTTGGCTTGAGTTACTTCTAAAAGTTCCTTTTTACTCTAATAAAATGACAATAGTAAGTTGGAGTTTAAAAGTGATTTTTTTTATGCTTCATTTAATTTCATTATCAAAATTGGCTTTGTTACAAAGGCAGTTATTATTGTGTTTGGTTAATTGTCATTACCCTGGTTCTTGTAACCATGAAATATACCTTGGTTTGTGTGATGTTTGAATACCTGTACTTGAGAGATCTGACTAGAATAGTAAGTAGGTATTGGTGGTTGCTGTTAGAATATATATGTGTGTAGTTTTTTTTAAAATTAACTGCAGAATTTTTGTGTAATGTATTTTAAAATTTTTATGTATTTTATTAGTTAAAGCAAACTTTAACCAAGTGGCATGCTACCCACGAGAGGATAATGTCCGTTTTCCATGGCAGAATGCCATAAATTTTAATGCTATTACCAATTATATGTTAAAGTAAGGCCATACATTTTGCTTAAGATGAGTAGTATGTGGGATAGTAGTTATTTGACTTGATAGTTGATTAAATGTTGGAGTGACTATTTCATTTAAAAAGAAATTTCTGTGCATGTCTGATTTGGGATAGAGGGTTATATGTCACCTTTCTGTAGAGAGCAGCCTCTTGACGATTTTTTATGTAGGGCTGGGAAAATTGTCACAGTGGTGTCCAGTCAGTGTGGAGTTTTCTTCAAAAATGTATGAAGGTAGAGCATTTTATGAAGTACATTTAGATGTTAAAATATGAATATATTTTATTATATTTTCCCATTAACTCTCAATTTCATAGAATAATAGGGTAGGGCTTTATTTTACAAATAATAATAATGAGAAGACCTAGAGACCTGTCTTCGGTTTTCCAGCCAGTTAATAGTATGCCGGAACTAAGGTCTCTGTTGTTCCCATCTTATTAAGGGAGTCCTAATTTTAATTTCTGATTTGTGTTGATTGTGGTTTCTCTGCCCACTGATTTTGTGTGTATGTGCGCAAAGTAGTTAATGGTCACAGGAAGAAATAGGGTAGCACGTGACTTAAAAGAAACTTTCTATTTAACTTTTCATAAAGCTAATATCCCTTTCATAATATAGTATCAAATTTATCTGTTATGGAATTTTGTTGTTTATCAGATTTCTTATAAGCAGAGCACAACTAAAATGTAAATATGTTATCCATTTTGTGTATTTTAATATTTCATTCATTGTGCATTGGACGATTTTTTAATAGTTGCATATAATTAAATTTGAGTATTTGAAAGGCTATTACCAAACTTGAAACTTGATGGAAATTTTGTTTCATTTTAGTACATTTTCAAAAAATAATTTTTCTAATTTTTAAAAATCAGTCCATCTATTTTGATGAACCAAATCCAGCACGAGCAAAAGATTCAAGCCCAGAGGGATTACCAGACTGGGTGTTGAGTGAGCTGGGGACAAGTGAACGCAAATTAAATGAATCATGGAAACTTTCTTCTGGAGAAGATAACACTCTGGTACAGTCACCACCTGATGTCCACAGGTATGCCAAGAAAATGGGATTTTGAATGTATTTCGTCACTTAACCTATCTTTGGAACTAGTTCATACATTCTATTTTTCTTTTTTCTTTTTATGGTAAGTAGTTGATTTACTTTAGATTTTTCTTAAAGCTGAGAGCTGTGACTGAACATTGAGTAGGTAAAATAACAGTTTTACTTTTCTACTTACTGTATTTTCAAGATTGTTTTACATTCTTGGCCACTTTTAGAGATATCTGTTAACTTCATATATATATTCCACTGCTTGGAAAGTGGTGCCTGAGAAACTTTAAATGAGATAGTTACGTATTTTGTTTTATGACAAGCATGAATTGAAAACATTATCAATGACTTTAATAAAATATAATATCCTGCATATCCATCTTGAAACTTATGCTTGAATTTCTCTCCTTTTCCCCTCATTGAACAATATTTGTTTTCATTTAATAAAATAATGAATGTAAACGTAAACCCCATTAAACTGTGCTTTCTTACTAGAGTATTAAATAGGATTTTTAGTACAAATAAAAACAAATTTCTAACTTTTCAAAATATACAAAAAGGCCATTATTGTTGTAGTATAATTTTTGTCCTTTAGGAAGGATAGATTTAAATTTGGACTTTCATCAAATTTTTATTTTTCTCTTTGGCCTTGTTCCCTGAAATGTTAAAATATTAGACAGTGTCAATGGACATGTACCATACTTTATATTTCACTCCTCACCATTCTTTTGGGAATTTTAATTTTAGGAATTTGTTCGTGTTAACAATGTAATCTTTCTTGTCCACTATAATTTTTTTGGTTTATTCTTTAATCAGATATAGAAATGTTATTAGTAATTTGAAATGTCTCCATGTTGATGTAGTCTGGGTATGTGTTTTTAGACCTGAGATATTATGGTGGAAAAGAACAGATGAACAAAAGCAAGAGACCCAGTCAATATGAAATTATTTCATTAGAAAGAAGACACAAATTAAAATGGAGAGACAAAAAGGAAGAGGCAAAATAATTAAGGGCCTGTTCAGAGGAGTAAAAAGAAATGAATAGATAAGTCCATAGAAAGTGGTATTAAATACTTATTTTTATATTCATAGGAGAATTAAAATTAGAAGAGGTGTAATTGTAGAATTTTTGTTAGCCTTATAGGCAGGTAAATGGTGGAGGTGTAAAGAGATTATGGTCTGTCTACTAAGAAAAGTATGATTCTTAGTTTGGCTGAAAAATCCATCAGTTGTTTGCCAGAATTTGTTAATAGTCCAGCTAAATTCTGGGTTCCTATCTAGGTGTAATGAATATGGAGTTGATAGTATAACGGTGAACTAAAGTAGTTTCCTATATCTTGGAGCTTAGACTAGGAGTTGAAAATTTGTGATCCTCCCGGATTGATTGAATAATGTGGGTGGATTTGTTTTATTTGACTTAAACAGTGTCTTTAAAATTTTTTGAATGAGTTGTCAGCAATTGGGGAATTTCATATAAAAGCCCAACTTTCTGGCTTTTCTTAAAAACTGGAGACCTAGCAGTCTCTCCAGAAGACAGCCATAGGTTGGAGCTAAGTAATATTTGGTTATCCCCTTCAGGTAGTATGTCTTCACTATTTCCTGCTAATTTCTGACACCAAATTTGAGGTGACATCTATTAATATTATTGAGCCTGAGCTTTTTTTTTTCTTTAAGTGGGTTTAAGAGGAAAATGAAATAGTTGTTTTTCTATTTTTATGTTTTATTAAAAGTGAAAAAAGAAAGCTAGAAAAAGCGGGATCATATGATTCAACTAGTAGAGAGGGCTGGGCATGGTGGCTATTCTTGTATTTTCAGCTACTTGGGAGGCTGAAGTGGGAGGATCACTTGAGCCCAGGAGTCTGAGGCCAGTCTGGGCAATGAAGTGAAACACTACCTCAAAAAAAATTGTTTAAAAAAGAAGGGGAGAGACACTGTGTCTTCATAGAAGTGAAGAATATCCTTATATTTGTCAGCATAATCACTCATTGTTATCTGTTTAAGTCCTATAAGACATTTGATTTAGAACTTTCATTTTAGATGAAAGGGGAAGAGAGATGATAGTTTCAGTGTGGTGGTTATGTGTAGTTGTGAAAGTATTTGCAAAGATTGAGATGTATGTAAGAGAAGGGTTCAGGATAGGAAATAGACTTGAGATTTTCAGGGAGTCCAGGTGAATGGACTTTTTCTTCCTTGGAACGTAGGATAAAGTTTGAAAAAAGAGAGTGAGAATATCCTTCAACTATTACTCAGTGACTTTTTTTGGAAAATGAAATAGTAGTTAAATCCCAACAATTGTAACAAATAACTTATTTCTCTTTGTTGGTCACCTGTAATTAAATGACATTTTGATGCAAAAGAATTACTAGAAGAGCATGAGGTATTAGTTGTCAGTTATGTAAGTATAATAATTAACGAGGACGGCAGACAATCTTGCCACCCTGGTCAATCCTACCTATCCTTCAGATTTCACAATTTCAAAAAAGTCTTATCTGACATCGCAGGTCCTGGCACTGGGTGGAAACATGCTCGGAACTCTTAAGTATTTGTATTTAATAAGAGTACATGCGTAAATGAGGGAGTGGATTGTCAGGCACTGCCATATATTTAATTTAATCTGTACAAAAACCATTTGAGACAGGTATATTGTGGCAGAGGGAATGGCCCCAAAGGATTTTTTTCTTTTTAGCTTTCAGGAAAAGTTGAGGGAAGGGTAGTGTCACAGGAAGTGTGGATGTAGGTTACGGAGATTCCCTTCACATACCATGAGGAATATGAGACAGTGAAAGAGCTGGAGAGGACATACTTAGATCTTTCTGGTTAAATGTCAGAATATAACTAAGGCTAATTGTCAGAGCTGCAAAAACAAAACTTCCCAGGGTATCTTATATTTTTTTTAAGTTAATAATTTTAATTTGATTTATTTTTTAATTTTAATTTGATTTAAAATTTTAATCCACATATTCATTAGTTAACAGATATTTGTAGTTTTACGTATACATGAAGGCATTAAAAATAAAACTAACATTTACTTTAGCTGAAGCCAACAAAATTGATTTTAAGGGCAAATACATAATATGTTATATCAGATCAGATGTGGTGGTGAATAGTTTATTGAGGTTCTGTCTTAATATTTCTTTTTTAAGGTGGTTCCTTTACTCTGAGTGGTCATACTATGCTAATAAAAAAGTTAGTGTCTGCTAGTGTTGACCTAATACATCTAATCAGTTCTGCAAGAAATTGTTTTAAAAAGTTTAAGAGGCTTATAATATTTGACACATGTATGTTTTTATAGTGAATAATTTATTGTTACTTAGAACTGAAGTTTAATGCTGCCTCATAAATTTTACAACCACTTCAACTTGTCCTTTGAAAAACCTCTTTAATCTTAAAAGATTTTCCCCCTTAGTGTTTCTTTTTTGATCACTTTATAAAATCCTGCTTTACTTAGACCTTTTCGTATGTGAAGTATTTCTAATGGCATTTTAGATTATGCTATTTGTGTCCTAGCCTTTTTATATTATTAAAGATGCAGAGTCCTTTTGAAGCCTTTTTGTTAGGACTCTCTATTCAGTAGAGATAGCATCTTTCCTTTACCTTTATTTTTCCTGGAGAATGTGGTATGTAGCCACTTTCCAAACTCGATAGAGGTATTATGAGGTCATATTATATCTGGCGTATTCTCATGCTCTCTCTTCTCTACCAAATATACGTTATATACTAGTATACTCAGCATTTCACACCAAACAGTTTCAACACATAGCTAGTTCTGTCCTGGTTATTTTCTCTGCTTTCTTTTTTCATATTTTGCGGTTCAAAGTCATGTTATTACCCAAGTTTTCTTTTAGAAAAGCCACTGTTCCAAATTGCATTGCTATTTTGTTATAGATCTGTTATTGCATTTTTTATGTCAAATATCTGCCTATTTTCCTGACTGTGAAATATTTTAGTTATATTTGAGTTTGTAGCATGACTTTTTAAAATGTTACTAAGGAGACCATAGGCTTAGATCTCATCCATGTATAGTTTGGTTAATTTCATTTAGTTTTATAATCATGAGCTATATCAATACATATTATCTTTCTGGTCATCCTTCAGGTGCTTACCATTGAGATCTGGTAAAGACCTTAATTGTCTTTGTGGTAGATAGACGTTAAGGTGTCCCTGATGATCTTCCTTCTGGTGTTCACAGACTTATATAATCTCCTTCCCTTGAGTGTGGGCAGGACTTGTGACTTGCTTCTAACCAATAGAATATGGCAATGGCGATGGGATATGACTCCTATGATTACATTGCCTTATATAAAACTCCATCTTGCTAGTAGACTGGCTCTAGGGCCTTGCTGTCATTCCCTTTGCTGGCTTTGGAAGAAGCAGCTGCCATGAATCATATAGCCATAAGGAACTGAATGTTGCTGACGACCATGCAAGTGGGGAAGTGGATCCTTCCGTAGTTGAGCCTCCAGATGAGAACCCAGCTCTGGTCCAACCATGATTGCAGCCCTATGTGGCCCTAAGCAGAGGACTCAGGTCAGCTGTGCCTAGACTTCTGACCTACAGAAACTATGAGAAAATATATATATATTGTTTAAAGCTGTTAAGTTTGTAATAATTTGTTATACAGCAATAGATGAGTAATACAGTCTTTATCCTCATTTTAGAAAATTACACAATCTATATATAATACATGCTTGTATTGTTAACAACCTCAGTGTAGAAATATGCAGAGTAAAAAGTCAAAGTCCATCTCTCTGTGTCCTCTTTTTCCCACTTTTCTCATGAGAAATAATCACTATTAATAATCTTCTACAATAGATACCTACATTGTATATAATTAAAAAATTATAGATTGGCTTATACTATGTGTACTGTTCTAAGACTTGCTCTTTTTTTTTTGCTTAACTATGCCTTAAACCTGTGCCATGTAGTCTTTTTAATTGTAGATAATCCTTAGTATGGATATACTGTAATTTAACCTGTCTGTGCTACTTTCAATTTTTTATTGTTATGAAGAATGCCTGAGTTAACATGCTAGTACATATATCACCATGCATCTTGTTTTAAAATGTGCCTGGGATTTGTTTTAATCAGGTATGGTAAGATGACAGACATGGAGACAACTGCCTTTGAAAGAAGAGTTTGTTATTATTCACAGTTCCCAAGAGGAGGGACTTATGCCACACCATGTAGGGCCACATGGAGAAGCACCAGGGTTGGTCAGGAGGCAGAAAGAGTGAGGGGAATCATGAGTGAGAGTCTTTTTTACTATAGTGGTGGGAACCTGGTAGGTGAGGATGTCCCCTATTGGGCAGAAAGTGAAGCACAGATGTTGGGATTTGTAGTTGGGAGGTTTGTAATATGATTTCCATGTGCCTGCAAAAAGGTAGGCATGGTATAGATGTAAATAACTTTGGCTGTTAGTTTGGCACATGATTTCAAGATGGCAAATTATCAATTAGAATATCAAGCATGATTATTATATACCTGCATGTGTGTTGGGCTACTGTGGATTCCTAGAAAAGGAATTGCTCTGTTGGTAGGATCATTAGTTGGTTCAACATCTTGTGCAGTGGTAAATCTATGTGGGCTACTATGGCAAGATCTCTAAGATACATAAAGTTTAAAAGGAGTACATAAAAGTATAGTAGGCTTCCATTTGTGTTTGTGTATGTGTGTTTTAAAGGCTATGTGGATACATATGTGTATATGTGCATGGAATGCTTCTGGGTGCCACACAGGAAACTTTTAAAGGTGGTTAGTTTTAGGGAGTGGGACTAGTCTGGATTGTGAAGTTAAAAACATTCTTTTTAAATATGTGTGTATGTTATTTTTAATAATCACAAACTTATTTTTTGATAGATACTGTCAAATTGCCTTCTAAAGTATCATTTTGTTAAAATGTTTGGTTATATATATTGTCCACATTAGTGATGAAAATTAATAAACTTAACTGTATCACAAGTATATATGTATAGATTTAAATGTAAGAATGAAAAATTTCCAGTAAATACCCTAAATGTTTGTGGATTCCACTTGTATTTCTAATTTCTTAAAGCAGAAGCCAAGTGAGGCAAGTCATACCGTTTATGGAGCTCCTACTGTATGCTAGGTACTATTCTAGAAATCTTTCCAAGTTATCTGATTTAATCCTCTCTCCAGTCCTGTGAAGTTGACATCATTGCCCTTTTGTATTTATAGATGAAGTAACAGCTTCAGAAAGGTCAAGTGACTTTTCCAGTGATGGGTCCAATATTGGAATGTAGGTCTTTATGATTTTATACCCATGTTCTTTCTAGTATACCGTATAGGCATAACAAGTACTTTATGCAGCAAATTTGGAAATTTCATTTTTTATCTGTTTTTTCCCACTTGTGCTGCTTCAGCCATCCTGGGCAGCTATGCCTTTGTTCTTGGTTATTTCTAGGTTGAGCTGAAATGAAGCAGTTTGCCTTTGTTCAAATTCCACTTCTGACACTTGGCAACCATCTGTCCTCAGGCAAGTTACTTAATTTCTCTAAACCCCAGTTTCATCATTTGTAAAATGGAGACAGTACTAATGCTAACTTCAGAGTTGTAAGGATGTAGTGAAATAATGCGTGTAGAGCCTTTGGCACGGGGCCTGTTAAATGTTAGCTGCTGCTACCACACCATCATTGGTATGGTGAGTGTTACAGTAATAGTTCATCCTGGACTTGTTAGAGTTTTTGAGCATTCTTTTGCTTCTCTAACTATCTAATTCTCCCAAAGGGTATTATCTTAAAATCCTTTGGTCATTAATTACTTTCAGTGACTAAAAGTGATTTTGTGTTCTCTGAGAAAAATAAAATTATGGTTATGCAGAAAGGTTATGATTTTAAGTACGAATCCTGAGTACTATCACAATAAAGAGTATTAATAGTATTTTAAAAGAGACTTTGTAGGAATCTTTATTTAAATAACTTAGCAAAGTCCCTTTTTCCAGGGTAGTAGGAACACAGAGTGGCGGGCCCCATTTTTTACATTTTGCCACACCATATATTTGAAGCTACCTAAGTAAGGAATATTTAGACTTCAGTTCATGTCATCTCTATATTCTTTTTGTGTTTTATCCCAAAGACAGAACACAAAGGTAGTAGTTTGCATTCTTGTCTTACTACTCTGTGAAAAATATTTTGAAGCTTCTTTTTAATGGCTTGTAATTATTTTTAGGACTTTTCAATGAAGTATGTGTGGTCTGATATCTTATCACCAAAGTTCAGCTAGGTTCTGAGATAGAGAAAATGAGAAAAAAAGATTTAATAGCACTTGCTATTTTTAATTGAAACTTTGATTAAAAGTTAGAAGTTAGGATAGGGTACAGAGGAGTAATGTTGAATGGACCCTGACTTTTAAACACTGCTTCATCGCAGAAGAAACACATTGCTTCTGCTTATTTTAGCGGAATTTATTGATGAAAAAGAAAGTATTTATTTAGATTTCTTTAGATACCATTTTATAAGCAGCAACCATCCAGTTTGCTTAAAAATTCTAGGAATATATAAAGAATCATTCATTGCATAATATTATTGTCATATTTAGACTAATTTAGTATAAATTATATCTTACCTTTTACTTATGTTGGGTCATCTAAATAAAAATGTGTTCATACCTATAAGAAAGGACTTGGAAGGCTGGGCGCGGTGGCTCACACCTGTAATCCTAGCACTCTGGGAGGCCGAGGCGGCTGGATAGCTCAAGGTCAGGAGTTCAAGGCCAGCCTGAGCAAGAGCGAGACCCCGTCTCTACTATAAATAGAAATTAATTGGCCAATTAAAAATATATGTAAAAAAATTAGCCCGGCATGGTGGCGCATGCCTGTAGTCCCTGCTACTTGGGAGGCTGAGGCAGAAGGATCGCTTGAGCCCAGGAGTTTGAGGTTGCTGTGAGCTAGGCTGATGCCATGGCACTCTATAGCCCGGGCAACAGAGTGAGACTCTGCCTCAAAAAAAAAAAAAAAAAAGAAAAAACGCAAGGACTTGGAGAAGAAGTACCCAATTTTAAATGATTATAGAGGACTATAGTTTTTGCATCTTTCCTTTAATGAGATTTTTCCATGGCTTATTTGGTGCAGAATTTTAGTTTGGAATGAAGATTCTATTTATATGGTCCTGCCCTTATGGAAAATGTGATTTGCTTTACAGTGATCCTCTTTATGATGTGGTTTTCCAGGAATGCATTGTGACAAAAAGCTGGGATTCTGTATGTTCTTTAAAAATGTCTCCCAATATGGCTAACATTTCATTTGATTGTGCAGTTTAATAATATGGCCAGCAGATGGTGATCAAATATAATAAAAACCTTAATGTGGTTTAATATGTTGATCTATATGAGAAAACATTTTTTGCTTTAAAAATATTGATTTAATTTTTTAGTCCATGTACTCACAAAAACTATAATAGAATTATTTTATTTTGTTAAAGTCCATTTTTATATGTAGATGACACTAACATAAATAGTACCTGCTCCTGAAATCGTTGGCTAAGTTTAGCAGGGAGCCAATCAATAACCTTTCCTTCTTGGGAAATCTTTATGTCAATTGGCATAAATGTGGTTAATATTACACATAGTAAAATATTCTTCAATATTACTTGCAAAAAGTGCATTCATTTTATATATGAATATCCCCAATGTTAGGGCAAAGATATATCCTACAGCAGCACTGTCCGTTAGAACTTTCTGTGATGATGTTAATGTTCTGTAGCTGTGCTGTCCAATATGGTAGCCACTAGTAACATGAGAGTATTGAGTTCTTGAAATGTGACTGGTGTGACTGAAAAACTGAATTTCTAATTTTAACTAATTTAAATAGCCACATGTGATTAGTGGCTACTATATTTCTGGATCTGCGTCTTCCGCTGGGGAAGTAGGGTGGGAATGGGGACTGGAGCTTGGACACTGCATGTAAACTGGCTCTGAGACCTTTCTTCTGTGCTTACTTGTATTTCATGGGCAACTAACTCCCTTCTTTGATGATAATCACTCATGATCAACATCTCATTGCTCTTCTGTTAGTCAGTCTCAGGTTTCAGAGGAGCTCTCCTTAACAAACAAATAAAAAAACCTGCTAATCTTTTTCATCAATTTGTTTGGGTAAAAACTCTTATGGAATAAATCTGATTAATTTGGTATCTTCAATACAGTGGACACTTGTTAATAGACAATCTTGTGTTCTAGAAATAAGACTTATATAAATAAGTGAAAACTGGTACTCAATAAATGTAACATTTCACGTACTCATAAAACCACTCAGTTACTTATTAATTTTCAACATTAATATGCTAATTAAAGATCATTCTTAGGTATTCACCAAGACCAGTCCAAGTGGTAACAATTTGTAACTGAGATGGAACAGCTTTGAAAATAATGGCCCTGCATTTCTTTTAGGCTTGCTTTGTCTTCCCTCTTCCCTGACTAAGTCAGATTTTTTGAAGGTTTACATGCATTTTTTAAAAATTTTAGAGTATTATTGGGGTATAAATGTATAAATATAAATCCCCCCTCCCCCCTCCCGCCTGCCGAACATCCTATGAATGTTATTTCCCCTTTGTGCACATTAGTGTTGATCAATTAGTACCAATTTAATGGTGAGTACATGTGGTGTTTGTTTTTCCATTCTTGTGATACTTCACTTAAAAGAATGGGCTCCAACTCTATCCAGGATAATACAATAATAGGTAGTTCATCATTTTTTTTGGCTGAGTAGTACTCCATGGTATAAATATACCACATTTTGTTAATCCACTCACGTATTGATGGGCACTTGGGTTGTTTCCACATCTTTGCAATTGTGAATCGTGCTGCTATAAGTCAAATTTTTGACAAATTAGTCATATTTCCTTTTTATTTATTTTTAGTAAGTCAAATGAGGCTTTGTAATAACATCTTTTTATTTCACAAGCAAGTTTCTCTTTGTCAGATAATATTGAACAATTTTGATTATCCTTTTAATAAAAATAGATGACAGTAATCTTATAAGTATATTGTAAAATTTAAAGTAAATTAAAATATTGAGTGTTATAAGCCAGAGATATGTTAATGAACATTTATTTAAATGTGTGATTTTTAAATGTGGTTTTTATTTTTGAGTTTTTAAATCAAATGTGTTATTTTAAAGTAGGCAATGGAAAATATAAAGTCTGAAAATGTTTATGGATCTCTGGTCACTTTTTAGTTTTGTTAAGTGTCTCTTTTTTTTTCATTTTTTTTATTTCTAATAAAGTTCCCTTTGAAAAATTAAATATGTTGTGAATCATTGGAAGTTATTTTCAATTTTTAATTTTCAGTGTTATTTAATACCTTATTATTGTTGCTACTTATTTTTATTTCACAAGAATATTTAGCAATTATACCCAAAGATGACTATTCTACATATGGTATATAACAATATTTTCTGCTGCTCACATGGATGAAAAGACATGAAATCTAACATTATTATAGTTCTCATCTTAGTTTTCTGATTGTTGATAATTCAGTAGTTGTATTTCTCTTAAAACATTTCACAGCTGTGGAACAGCAGTATAAAATGCACAGGTACAGTTTAAAGAGCAATTAGGAAGTAAACATTCCTATACTTTTAACATAGCCAGGCAAAGCATATTACAGTGCTCCGGAAGACCCCTGTGTGCCCTTGCCCTGTGGCCTCCTCTTCCCTTCTCCTGGGAGGAAACCACTGTCCTGTATTTTGTGTTAATCATTTCTTTGCCTCTCTTTTCTTTTTATTTTGAACTTTACATAAGTGAAATCATACTGTGTTATTATTTTGAGACTTGCTTCATTCACTCACTGTATTTTTCGGGTTTATTCATGTTGATAAATGTAACTGTAGTTCATTCTTTGTCTTTTGGTATACTTTCAAAATCAAAGTATAACATACGTGTATAGCAAGACACATCAAAGTGTAAAACTTGAAGTTTTACAAAATGAATATATGTATGAAATCACCTTCTAGATCATGATAGAGAATATAATCTTTTCAGAAACTCTCTTGCTCTCTTCCAGTCATTTGTCACCCCTTCTGTTTATGTCACCATAGATTAGTTTTAACTGTTTTTTATTATAAAGTATGTTCACTTTTGTTTCTAGCTTCTTTTGCTCAACATTATGTTGTGAGATCGATCCATGTTGTTGCATTTAGCAGTGGATTTTTTTTTTACTGTATGAATATATCACAATTCACATATCCATTCTACTGTTGTTGGACTTTTGGATTGTTTCCAGTTTTTGGCATTAGAACTAATTTTGTGAATACTCTTTTACATGTCTCTTAGTGCGCATATGTACACAGGTTTTTTTTTTTTTTTTTTGAGCGTTGACTTGGAAGTGTAATTACAGTAGGCACTGCCAAAGAGTTTTCCAAAGTGGCTATACCAATTTACATTTCCACTAACAAGATTTGAAAGTTCCCGTGTTTCCCCATCCTTGCCAATACTTGATATGTCAGTTTGTTTTAATTTTAACAATTCTGGTGTGGTGGATGTGTAGTTTTAATTTGCATTTTCCCTCACGACTAATAATATTGAACATCTTTTTTTAATACTATTGACCATTTGGATATCCTTTTTTATGAAGTTCCCATTTGAGTCTTTGACTTTTTTTTTAGGATATAGAAAACGGTTTGTGTTTTTGTTGTTGGTTTGCCTTTATGTATTCTGGTTACCAGTTATTCTGGACACCAATTCTATGTTGAATTGCACATACCTTTTCCTACTGTGTGGCTTGCATTTTCACTTTCAATGTTGTCTTAGTCCATTTTGTGCTGCTGTAACAGAATACCTGAGACTGGGTAGCTTATAACGAACACAATTTTTTGGATCACAGTTTTGTAGGCTGGGAAGTCTGATATCAAGGTGTCTGTCTTCCTGTTGTGTCATCTGATGGTGGAAGGTGAAAAGGAGAGGGGAGAGAGAAGAAGGGAGGAGAGAGAAAGAGAGAGAGAGAGAGAGAGAGAGAGAGAAGGAGGGGTGAACTAGCTCATTTATTAAAAACCCACAACATTAATCCATTCATGACAGTGGAGCCCTCACGGCCTAATTACTGCTTAAAGGTCCCACCTCTTAATACTGTTATGATGTCAGTTAAATAGTGAGTTTTGTAGGAGACAAACATTCAGACCGTAGCAATTGGTATCTTATATTGAACATTATTCATTTTCGTATAATTTTATTTATCATCTCTGTTGTATGTTTGTTTCCCATTTGAGATTTCTTACCTTGCTTGTTACAAGATCACAGAGTACTCACTTATGTTATTTTCTAGAAGTTTTCTTACTTTACCTTTCTTATTTAGCTATGTGGTACCTCTGGAATTGATTTTTATGTATGAAGTGAGATAGGGCTCATGGCTAATTCCCTCTTCCCCCGACAATGGATATGCATTTGATCTAGCATTATTTTTAAAAGCCATTCTTTCTGTACTGCTGTAGTTAGCACTATTATTGTAAACCAGGAAATCTTATGTGGGTTTTTTCTGGTTTCTAGTTTCTTACATTGGTCGATTTGTCTGTGTGCTAATACCACACTGCCTTAATTACTGTAGCTTTAAAATAAACCTTGATTTTTAGGAGTGTAATGTAATCCCTCCAACTTTCTTCTTCTTCCTCAAGATTGCCTTGGCTGTTCTTGGTGCTTTGCATTTCTATAAAATTTTAGAAATAGCTTACCAGTTTTTAACTTACATACAGATGTACACCCTCACCCTGTTGAGATTTTTTTTTTTTTTATCACAAATGCATTGAATCTTCCCAAGATCAACTGGGGAAGAATTGATACCTCTATAATATGGAATTATACCCAAGCACCAGGCAAGTAATGATCTCATTTTTGTTTCTGTAGTTTTACCTTTTCTAGAAATGCCGTGAGTGGAGTCATAAGATATGTAGTTCTATGTGTCTGTTTCTTTCAATTAAAATATTATTTTTGGAGTTCTTACTGTTTCATGTATCATTCCTCCTTGCTCCTGAGTGGTATTTCGTTGATGAGTATACCATAGTTTGTTTATCCATTCACCAGTTAATGGATATTTGGATTGTTTTCAGTATTGGCTATTATGAGCTGCTATGGACATTCATTGCGAGTTTTCGTTTGGACATATGTTTTCTATTTTTCTTGGATAGATATCTGGGAATGGGTTGTGTGGTAAGTGTATTTTTTAACTTTTAAAAAATTTATTAGGCTGGGCATTGTGGCTCACGCCTGTAATTCTAGAACTCTGGGAGGCTGAGGCCAGAGAATCCTTTGAGGTCAGGCGTTCGAGACCAACCTGAACAAGAGAAAGACCCTGTGTCTATTAAAAGAAAAAAAAATTAACCAGGCGTGGTGGTGCATGCTTGTAGTCCCAGCTACTTGGGAGGCTGAGGCAGGAGGATTGTTTGAGCCCTGAAGTTTGAGGTTGCGGTGAGTTTACAGTGATGCCACTGCACTCTAGCAGGAGTGACAGAGCAAGTTTCTGCCTCAAAAAAGAGAAAAAAACAAATTATCAAACTGTTTTCCAAACTGGCTGTCCCATTTTACATCCCTATTGTCGATGTATGAGTGTTCCAGTTTCTTCACATCTTCATCAGTTCTTGGTATTGTCAGTGGTTTTGATTTTGTCCATTTTAGTGGGTATGTAGTGGTATCATTGTGGTTTTAATTTTCATTCTCTAATGACTAATGACACTGAACATCTTTTTATGTGCTTATTGGCTATTTGTATATTTTCTTCAGAGAAATGTCTGTTCTAAAATTTATGTGCTCCCCATGCACCCAACATACAATAGTGAGACAAGCTTAGGATAACTTATACAGACATTTCTAAAAAGGAGGATAATGGGAGACACAAAGAAGTCACTGGTTTATAACAATTCTGAAATCCAGATGGGCAAGTATTGGAAGTTCCTTAATTAACTCTCAAGACCTGGAAATAATTCCTCATGGCTCTTGGCTCCTCCCACTGGGCTCTTGATCCCATTTTCTGAGTTATCTTTCCTTTCCATGAAAGATATAGCATGTGTTTTCAGCTGAGTAGTTTTCACAGCCCGTTTCCTTCCAGGAGAATTTTTGGGGTCCAGTGGCCTCTTTTCATCTTATACTGTCTCCATCTTTCTAAGTTTCAGGTGGCAATGATTTTGCTGATATAATATTCTCAAAAGCTTTGTAGACCTTTTGTACACCCAATTTGGGCTCACAACATTAGACAGAGGCCACGTCTAATCTCTTTGAGGGACAGTCATTTTTATCTTAGGCTGCTTCTGAGAAGATTGAGGGACAACATTCTTAAGCTTTCTA
Source organism: Lepilemur ruficaudatus (assembly GCA_963574885.1). Taxonomy (NCBI): domain Eukaryota; kingdom Metazoa; phylum Chordata; class Mammalia; order Primates; family Lepilemuridae; genus Lepilemur; species Lepilemur ruficaudatus. The sequence goes on from CAUYRT010026583.1 coordinate 82,189, forward strand.
GATGGCCTGTTCTTTGAGATGATCTGCGAGGCAAATCTTTTATCTGTAAATGCATAGTACTCTGATGTACTATCTTTTATCTTTTTGGTCTTGAAAAAATGTTTTACATATATGCTCGTGGCTGTATCTGTAGGCAGTGCCCAAAATTTGCTTGGATGTCATTTCTTAATTTAGGATATTTTGCTACCTGGAAAGGCTGAGAATTTTTAAAACCATAATGTCTTGGTTCCATTTTCTTTAACTATACAATTTATTACTCTACTTTTACATTTGTAAATAATAGGAAATACTTTGTGAATCTTCTTAGCTATATTACCTACCTAGTTCATCAGGCATATTTTCTAATTTACATGTTATTATACTAAAGGTGATGCTGTGGCTTTCTACCACTGTATAAACAGGATACCCTTTCCTCCAGTTTTTAATAACATGTTTCTTACTTCATTTTGAGCCCTCACTGGCAATGTCCTCAAGTTCCAGATTTCTACTAATGGCTTTAGCATACTAGTGTCTTTACACACTTCTCATGATCCTCCTAGCCTGTACCCAGTATCCAGTTCCAAAGATGTTTCCACATTTTGAGGCTCCACCCTGCTACACCCAAAATATGTATTAGTTATTGCTGCATTCCAAATTACTCCAAATCTTAGCAGCTTAAAATAATAGACATTTATTTTCCCATGGACATGGCTTAGCTGGGTCTTCTGGGTTAGGTTCTCTTATAAAGCTGCAACCAAAATATTGACTGGGGCTGTGGTCCCAAATGAAGGCTTGACTGGGGGAGAATCTACTTTTATTCGCACTCATATGGTTAATAGAATTCAATTCTTTGTGGGTTATTGATCTGAGGGGCTCAGTCTTTGCTAGCTGTCATCCAAAGGTCTCCTTCAGTTATTACCTATTTGGGCCTTGTACACTGAAACCTATAAAACCTGATTAAAGAATTTAAAAAGACATTAATAAATGGTTAGATACCCAGTGTTCATGAATTGGAAGACTTAATATTGTTAAGATGTTAATACTACCTAAGATGATCTATAGATGCAATGCAATCCCTATCAAAATCCCAACAGCATTTTTTTTTCAGAAACAGAAAAATCCATGCTAAAATTCATATGGAATCTCTTGGGATATTGAATAGCTAAAACAATCTTGAAAAAGAACAAAGTTGAAGGTCTCACACTTCCTGATTTGGAAACTTACTGCAAAGCCACTGCTATCAAAAGAGTGTGGTACTGTTTGTGGTACTGTGGCATAAAGACAGATACATAGACCAATGGAATAGAATAGAAAGCCCAGAAATAAATCCTCACGTATATGGTCAAATGGTTTTTCACAAGGATGCCAAGACCATTCAGTGGGAAAAGGACAGTCATTTCAACAAATGCTGCTGGGAAAAATGGACATCCACATGCAATAGAATGAAGTTGGACTCTTACCGGATACCATATATAAATTAAGAGTGGATCAAAGACCTGAACATAAGAACTATACATATAAAACTCTTAGAGGGAAACATAGGGAAAAACTTCATGACAATGATCTTGGCAATGACTTCTTTTTGGATATGACACCAAAAGCACAGGAAACAAAAGAAAAAATAGATAAATTGAACTAGATCAAAATTAAAAACTGTGCATCAAAGGACACAATCAACAAAGTGAAAAGGCAACCCATAGAATGGGAGAAAATATTTGCAAACCATGTATTTGAAAAGGGGTTAAGATTCAGAGTTTATAAAAAACTCATACAACTCAACAACAAAAATCTGATTTTAAAAACTGGGCAAAGGACATTAACTGGACATATCTCCAAAGAAAGTAAAAATAAGCACATGAAAAGTTGCACAACATAGCTAACGATCAGTCAAATGCAAATTAAAACTACAACAAGATACCACCCACACCCATCGGTATGGCTACTGTCAAAAAGAAAAAAAAAAAGAAGAGAATAAGCATTAGCAAGGATGTGGAGAAATAGGGATCCTGTGGAAAATGGCATTAAACATTAAAAGTAGAATTACCGTATGATCCAACATTCCCACCTCTGGGGATTCTTTTTAAATCCAAAAGGATTGAAAGTAGGGTCTCAAAGAGCTATTTGTACACTCATATTCATAGCAGCATTATTCACAAAAGCCAAGAGGTGGAAGCAACCTAAATGTCTGTTTACAGATGAATGGATAAAAAAAGATGTGGTACATTTAGACAATGATAGTATTCAGCCCTAAAAAGTAAAAATGTCCAGATACGCCTGCAACAACATGGATAAATCTTGAAGACATTATGCTGAATCAATAAACCAGTCACAAAAAGACAAATACTTACGATTTCACTTATATGAGGTATCTAAAGTTGTCAAATTCATAGAAACAAAGTAGAATAATGGTTATCAAGGGCTGGGGGGAGCAGGGAATAGAGAATTCTATCATTAATGGGTATAGCATTTCAGTTTTGCAAGTTGAAATCTAGAGATGGGTGGTGGAGATGATTGCACAACAATGTGAGTATACTTAACACTGCTGAACTGTATACTTAAAACTGGTTAAGGCTGTAAATTTTGTTATGTGTCTTTTACACAATCAAAAATTTAAAAAAATTAAAAAAAAATAATAACAGGAATGAAAGAAGAGACTTGATGCAGATCCTACGGATGTTAAGAAGGTAAGAGAATATATAAACAACTGGTGACATCATTGATGAAATAGACATGTTCCTTGAAAGATACAAAAATAAATACTGACAAGAAGAAATAGGAAATATGAGTAGCCCTATATATACCAAATAAATTGTATTTGTAATTAACCACCTTAGAAATCTCCAAGATGACATCAATGGTGAATTCTATCAGGGTTTTATGGAAGAAATATTATTAATCCTCCATGATTTTTTTTTTTTTTGCCTACATGAAATAAATAAAGAAGGAATGCTTCCCAACTTGTTTTGTTAAGTCAGTATTACTCTATTTTCAAATGCAGACAATGACATTATAAGAACAGAAACCTACATAGCAGTATTCTCTTATGAACATAGATTTTAAAATTCTTGGCTATCTATTTGTATATGATAAAGATATTATATCATAAATAGATGGGGTTTATCCCAGAATTTGATATCATATATCTATTTGTATATGATAAAGATATTATATCATAAATAGATGGGGTTTATCCCAGAATTTGAGGTGGTTTAACATTTGAAAATTTATGTATTTCATTAAATAGTTTAAATAAAAAATATGTGATCAACTCATTAGAACCAAAAAAAGAATACACTAAAACGCAAGACTCATCCATGATAAAAACTCTCAGCAAATTAGGAGTAGAAGGGTACTTCTTCAGCCCGATTTTATTATCCATAAAAACCCAAAGCAATTAGGAAAGAGAAAAGAGAGTCAGGGGACTTCACCTTCCTGATTTTTAGGCTTAAAATAAAGCGACAATAATGAAGACAGCAGTACTGGTGAAAGGAAAGATATATTGGTAAAGTAGAATAGAAATTCCAAAAGTAGGCCACCATATATGTGGTCAGTTGATTTTCTTCAAAGATGGCAATGGAATTGGATGAGGGAAAGAAGATCTTTTCATCAAATTATGTTGTAACAACTGGATATCCACGTGGGAAAAAACTGAAATGAGTTATAAATGAAAATGCTAAAACTATAGTTTCTAGAAAAAAACAGAAAATTGTGACCTTGGAGTAGGCAAAGATTTCTAAAATAAGATATAAAAAAACAAAGAACAATGAAAGAATTATGAACTATACTATCAAAGTATAGTTCATAATTAGTTTTTTTCCCCCCAAAGACACCATTTGGAAAACTACCTGGGGCAAGGTACAGAGTGGGAGAAAATATTCTCATTACATATGCCTGACAAAGGACTTGTGCCTGGAATATGTAAAGAACTCTTAGAACACAAGAAATGGTAGGAAACAATTCAATAGTATGCAAAAGAGTTCACAGACATTTCACCAAAGGAAACATAATATATAAATGGCTAATATATATATACATGAAAAGATGGCCAACATCATTCTTTATCAGGGAAATGCAAATTATAAAGCACCATGTGATATCACTACATACCCACTAGAATGGCTAAAATCATAAAGACTGGAAAAACCAAGTATGGTGGTGTGATGAAACTGGAAGTCTCATATACTGTTGATAGAAATATAATATGGCATAACCAATTTGGAAAACAGTTTGGCAATTTCTTATAAATTTTAAGTTAACTTACCATATGACCCAGCAATTCTATTCCTAGATGGAGAATGAAAGAGAAATGAAAATATATCCACATAAATAATTCAATATTCATAGTAGCTTTATTCATAATAGCCAAAATGTGTAAATAATCTAAATGTCTATCAGCACATGAATGGAAAAGCAAATTATGGTTTATCTATATAATGAAATACTACTAAGCAATAAGAAATGGACTTTTGATACAACAACATGGATAAATCTCAAAAATATAGAGAAGCCAGACATAAAAATATTAACATACATACTGTTTAATTTCGTATATATGAGACTGTAGAAAATAGTGTTTATCTGGGATTGGAGGAGAATCCAGGCTCGAGAGAATTTTTGGGTGGGATAGAATTAATCTGTATATTTATTGTGGTGGTTACACAGGTGTATACTTTTACCGAAACTCAAACTATATTTTAAATTGGTATTGTTTTATTGTACATAAATTGTACCTTAAGAAACTTCATAAAAATAAGGTACAGGTAGGTATGGCTGAGGCTTCCTTGGTGTGGTTGGTTCTTTCAATTTGAAGACCTGTGAACTAAAGGAAGAAGTTATCTTTCCCCACACACCCACCCACACAGCCAAAAAACAGTGATGAGAAAGGGACTAGATAACTGCAATAAACTTTCCCATTCAAAAATCAGGGGACATGGGAGGCACATAGCAATGACAGTCTATAGCAATTCCAAAATCTAGCTAGGCATTTATTTATTTGTTGATAGAGCTTAAGGCTGCTTCCTGGGAGTGATTCTTCATGGCTGTTGGCTCTGTCCTTCCAGTTCTTGGCTTTTGTCCCCAAATTTTCTTTCTTTTACCATAAGAAATAACTTGATTTAAGCTGAGTAGTTTTCTCAGCCTGCTTTCTGTTTGTACAAATTTGGGGAGCCACATGCCCCTTTTCATTCTGAACTCTGTCTCTTTCAAATGAAGCTGTTATAGTTCCTTTAAAAAATTTGTGGCTTTCTGTGTATCAAATTATAATTCACTCCATTTTACAAATGCCATATTCACAAATTTCTTTGAGAAAGGCTTTCTCTGGTTTGGTCTAAGAATCAGGATGCTGTGGTACAACACCCGCCTGATTCCGAGAAGTCCTTTTATCTATCAGAGAGGTTCTATGAGGTGCAACATGGAAATGTTCAGAAGCCTTCTTGTTTTGCTGAGAGGGTCTTTTGAGGCACTGCCCAAAATCTTTCTGAAGTCTTAACAAAGTATTTTACAGATGTATCCTTGAGATTTTGATCCTGAGTCCATGTTTTACTGACAAAACCTTGGATTTGATTTTTGCCCTCAGATTATTTCTTGCTATCAGTCTTTTGCTAGCTGAAGAAGCTGAGAGTGAAAAATTGTTTTTCCAGCCGTATACATTCTATGTTGAAAATATGAGTATATCTTCTAGATCTTTCTTGAAATATGAAACTTTCCTTCCTTATTTCATTTCTCTCCATTTCTATCTTTTTACACACAGCTAAAATAAGCCATTTGGCCTTCTCAATATTTTACCTGGGATTCTCTTTGGCCAAATTTTATGCAAATTGTATTTTCCACATTACCACAGTGACACTGTTGCCAAACTTTCCATCTCTACATATTATGGGTTGCCTTTTTCTCCAGCTTCAAATGACATTTTCCTCCTGTCCTTCCAGCCTTTATATTAATAGTATCCTTGAAGTCCTTTCCACTTGTGCCAGCTGTCTCTTATTAAAGCTGATGCTATATGTTTTAGGTTTTTGTTATTCAGCACTTTGAGGAACCAGTTTATGTTTTATTTATTACTGTGTAACAAACCAACTTAGTAACTAAAAGGATAATGATTTTTATTATCTCTTATGACTGTGGGTTGACTAGACTCAACTGGGCAGTTCTTGTTTTGGTTTGGCCTGTACTCATTTGGGAACTTGACTGGGATGTAACATTGAAAATAGCTCAGTCACACTCTGGGCACCTTGGGGATGGGGATGGCTGGTAGGCTAGGCTTAGCTATGAAGTCCAGAATTCCCCTTTTCTTTCTGTATAGCTTCAGGGCCTTCCTTTTCCATATGGCCTTTCCACATGGCTTCTGCATGTGGTTTCTCCTGTATGGCAGGGTAGCCAGACTTTTTATATCGTTATTCAGGGATTCCAAATATGTAAAAGAGAAAGCTTCCAGGTCATCTTAAGGTTTGGATCTGGAAGTGGCAGAGTGTCTGTCAATCTGCTGCATTTTATTGAGTAGGGTGAGTCACAGGCTCAGCCTGGATGCAATGGTAGAAGGGGACTAAACAAGGATGTGAAAACAAGGAGGTGTGGTTCATTGGAGACCATCTTTGGAGTCTGTCTACACATATCCTAATAGATAACAAGGACATCACAAATTAGTTACCAAGCCAGTATAAACTTGGTTTAGGCCATGGTTTTGAGGCTGTCAATGTCCTTTGCCTTTCCTAGGTGTGCAGTTTCTTATAAATCATAGATATCAGAAGTGGTCACTAGAACTTATTTTCAGCTTCCTTTCAAGGACTGGGAACTGCATCCCAGCCTCTGGTTTCTTGGTGAGTTAGATTTTGTTTTCCTACTTTGGGCAAGAAACTTTGATTCCCTCTTACTTCTCAACAGTCATACTTCCTGCTGTCTCTAGTTGTTTCTGGAACCAGACCCTGGCAGATCTTCAGTTTCCATCCTTTTCATTGCATTGCATTTTTGTCCTAGCTAAAAGTGGTGTCCTGAGTTCATTCTTTAAGGCTCTTCTCTGATGCAGTCTTGATTGGCATTTTCAGTATTGTTTCTTTCTTTCTTTTCCAGTTTCTGTTTTGTTTCCTCCTTTTGGAATTCATATTGTCTCTGTTAGAGATTTTGAATCTATGTTCTTCAAATCTTCTGTTTTCATTTAATGTATTCATTTCTTTATTTTTTCCTTTGTTTTCTCAGAGAATTTCTTGAACTGTTTTTCTAACTCATTGATTGGATTTTATGCAATATTTAATCTGCGATTTTCTCCTTCCATTGTGATCTTAAAATTTGACAATCATGTTTTTCATCTGTAAGCAAATTTTTATGATCATAGATTGTTCATTCCCTTTTCACATATGACGTGTCCACCTGAATTACATTAAGAATACAAATTAAATAAACATTTTAGAAGTTTCCCTTATTTTTTCCCTAACTTTTAAGTGTTTCTTTTTCTTTTATTTACTACAGTGAAAAATACATAACATGAGATCTCTCTTCCTAAAATTTTAAGTGTACAGCACAGTGTTGTTAACTATAAGCACAATGTGCAGCAGATCTCTAGACCTTTTTCATCTTCTGTTTCAATTGCTGTAGTTTTGCAATATATTTTAAAATCAGCAAATGTCATACTTTTTAGCTTTGTTGAAAAAAGCCATTGGAGTTTTGATAGGGATAGCACTGAATTTGTAGATCACTTTGGGTAGTATGGACATTTTAACAATATTAATTCTTTCAATCCATGAATACAAAGTATCCTTCTATTTGTCTGTGTGTTTAGTTTCTTTCAGCAATATTTTATAGTTTTCAGTGTATAGATGTTACTTCTTAGGTTAAATTATTCCTAGGTATTTTATTTTATTTTTGTTGCTATTGTAAGTCGGATTTTTTAAAAAATAGTTTGTTGTTAGTTTGTAGAAAAGCTACTTATTTTTGCGTGTTGGTTGTGTATCTTGAAACTTCAATGAATTTATTTCTTGGTTCTAACAGTTTTTTAAAAATACAGATGTGTCTTCTGTAAACAGTTTAACTGTTTCCTTCCTGATTTGGATTCCTTTGATTTCTTTTTCTTACCTAATTGCTCTGGCTAGGCCTTCTAGTACTATGTTGAATAGAAGTGACAAGAGTGAGCTTCCTTGCCTTGTTATCATCTTAGAGGAAAAGCTTTTAGCTTTTCACTGTTTGAATATTATGTTAGTTGTGGGATTATCATGTATGGTCTTCATTATTTTGATGTACCTACCTTCCGTACCCAATTTATTGAGTTTTTATTATGAAAAGATGTTGAGTTTTGTCAAATGCTCTTTCTGCATCTATCTAAATGATTGTATAATATTTATCATTCATTCTGTGAATGTGGTGTATCACATTTATTGTTTAGCATATGTCATACTATCTATCCTAGTATGTTAGGGATAAATCCTGCTTTATCATGACATATGATCCTTTTAATGTGCTGTTCAATTCGGTTTGCTAGTATTTTGTTGAGGGTTTTTCCATCTATGTTCATCAGGGATATTGGCCTATAATTTTCTTTTATTATAGTGTCCTTGTCTGATTTTGATATCAGGGTAATGCTGGCTTTGTAAAATGATTTTGGAAGTGTTCCCTCTTCTCAGTTTTTTGGATGACTTTGAAGAAGATTGATGTTAATTCTTTTTTAAATGTTTGGTGGAATTCACCAGTGAAGCCCCCTGGTCCTGGGCTTTTCTTTTTTGGGAGATTTTTGATTACTAATTCAATCTCCTTATTAATATATGTCCAGATTTTCTATTTCTTCATGATTTAGTCTTGGTATGTTTTGTATTCTGAGAAATTTGTCCGTTGCTTCTAGGTTATCTAATATATTGGTGTTTTATTGCTCATGATATTCTCTTATAATCATTTTTATTTCTGTTAAATTAATTATAATGCCCTCTCTTTCATTTCTGATTTTAGTTATTTGAGTCTTCTCTCTTTTTGTCTTTGTCCATGTAGCTCAAATTTTGTCAATTTTGTTATCTTTTCGAAAACCAACTCTTGGTTTCATTTTCTCTATTTTTTCTATTTTCTATGTTATCTCTGCTCTAATCTTTATTATTTCCTTCCTTCTGCTAGCTTTGAGTTTAGTTTGTTATTCTTTTTCTATTAATAATTCCTTAAGATGTAAATTTAGGTGATTGATTTGATATTTTTCTTCTTTTTTACCATAAGCTCTTACAGCTATAAATTTTCCTCTTCACATTGTTTTTGCTGCATCTAGTACATTATGGTATGTGGTATTTTCATTTTTATTTGTCTCAAGATATTTTCTTTTTTTTAATTTCAGAATATTATGGAGTTACAAGCTGTATTTTAATTTCTCTTGTGATTTCTTCTTTGATCCATTGATTGTTTAGGACTATGTTGTTTAATTTGTATTTGCTGACTTAGTATTGCCATTTTGTTATCTGCTTTCAGACTGTTTTATAGTTCCTTTGTTCATTTCTTTCTCTCTTGTGTTTCTTTATGATCTGATGATTTTTATTGTCATGGTATGCTTTGATTCCTTTTCTTTATATTTTGCATACCTATTACATTTTTAAAATTTGTGATACCATAATGCTTACATAGATCATCTCATAGTTATAACAGTTTATTTTAAGCTGATAACAACTTAACTTTGATTGCATTTAAAAATTCTACACTTTTACTCCCCCTCTCCAGTTTGTGTTATTAATGTCCTAATTTTCACCTTTTTTATATTTGTATCCATTAACACATTATTATAATTATATTTATTTTTAAGACTTTTGTCTTTTAACTTTTATATTAATCATTAAAATGATTTATGCATCATTGTTACATTAATAATCTGTATTTAACAACATAATTACCTTTACCAGTGAATTTTATATTTTCATATGTTTTGATTCTGCTAATTAGTGTCCTTTCATTTCAACTTGATGAATTCCCTTTAGCATTTCTTTTAAGCAGGTCTAGAGATAATAGCTCCTTCTACTTTCATTTGCCTGGTTAAGTCTTTATCTTTCCTTCATTTTTAAAGGACAGCTTTGCAGGGTAAAATATGCTTGATTGACAGTTTTTCTCTCTCAGTACTTTGACTATATCATCCCATTCTCTCCTGGCTTATATAGTTTCTACTGAGAAATCTGTGCTGGATCTTCTTTGTATGTGGTTACAGTTGTTTTTCTCTTTTTGATTTCAAAATTCTCTGTCTTTGACTTTTGACAATTTGATGATAATGTGTCTTAGTGTAGATCTCTTTACATTCAACCTATTTGGGATTCTTTCAGCTTTATAAATATGGATATTTTCTTTTCCCTCCTCAGATTATTTCTTTAAATAAACTTACTGCATCTCTCTCTCTCTTTCTCTTTCTCTCTCTCTCCTGTTGCACTGACTCCAATAATACATATATTTGTCTGTTTGACAATGTCCTATAAGTTTCTTAAGCTTTCTTCATTGTTTTCCATTTTTTATTTTTGTTCCTCTGAATGGATAATTTCAAATGTCCTATCTTTGAGTTTACTAATTCTTTCTTGTATGATCAAGGCTACTGTTGAAGTCCTCTAGTTAAGCTTTCAGTTCAGTTATTGTATTCTTTAACCTTAAATTTCTGTTTCTATTCATTTTTAACATTTATTTGTTGAAATATTTATTTTCTTTATGCATAATTTTCTAAGCTTATTGAATATTTTGATCATGGTTATTTTGAATTCTTTGTCAAGTAATTCATATGCCTTCATTTCTTTAGGGTTGGTTTCTGAAGATTTATTTTATTCCTTTCTTTGGGCCATATTTTATATTCCTTGATCCTTTGTCAAGCCATTTCTCTCTGTCTTTATGGAGTAGCATTATACAGGGGAAGATCTTTAAAAATCAGCCTGAGTATAGATTCTGGGGACCTCATAAACTTTCTCTGTGATTGTGTCTTCTCTGGACTTTTGTGTGTAAATTCTTAAATAGGGGGATTTGCTGGTTTCTGTTTTCAGGAGTTTATAATCTCTTGCACTTCTAGTGTCTGTCTCTTGTACTACAGGTCCTCTGTGTCTGTAGCATGATGGCCCAACGCTATTTTTGTTTTTGTTTTTTGTTTTTGTTTTCAGCAACCCCTGGGCATCTAGACTATGCTGAATCCCACTAGTGCTTCAAGATAGGTGAGACAGACACAAGTACCTTGGGCAGTTACCCCAAAAGTCTGAATGTTGGACATATGCTTTGGTTTTCTCTTTCTCTCCCCAGGGCAAGCTGTGGGCTATGAGTTTTTCCAGTTGTATCATGCTGAGATGGGGGAGGGGCTCTGGCCATGAGTGTGTAGTAGTCCAACCATTGCCTTTGTTCTCAGTCGCCCCCAGGCATCTAGAGAATGCCAGTCCTTTCATAATTTACAGAATCCATTCCCTTAGGCAGCCCCCTCCAAAAGCCAGAATGTTGGACAGATACTCCAGTGCTTTTTATCCCTAGGGAGAAGCTGGGATTTGGGGTTTTTCACCTGCTAGTTCTCTTCTGAGCTGATGGCAGGGGCTATGGTCAGTTATTGCATACTAGTCCAAACTGTAGCCTTTGTTCTCAGCAGTTTCCATTCTGGGACTCTTTCCTCTCTGAGCTCAGATTCTCAGGCAAGACAGAAATCAGTCCCTTGGGTAACCCCTAGAAAAGTTAGAACATTGGATCTACAGTTTATTTCCCTTCCCAGGGGGGAAGCTGGGAGCTGGGGATTTTCTCTTGATCCTGTGGTACTCTGTTGGGAGGAGGGATTATGGTAAGAGGATTCTATAAATTTTCCAACTGGCTTCAATGTGGTTGGTTTTATGCTCGCCTGGGGTGCAGGAGCCTCTCATCTGGTCTCTGGATGTCTCACAAAGGGAATTGGTCCATGTATTGTTGAATTTATATGTCCATTGTGGGGAGGAGGGTCTGGGGCTTCATATTTCACTGTCTTTCTGACATCACCCTCTACAGTAAGTTTCTTTTGCAAGAGGACATTTGATTGGTCTTCCGTTAGGCTTTAAATCTTGTTATATATCTTATTCCTTAGCTCTTTATCTATACAGGGCTAAGTTTATATTTTTCTAGTATTTGGAATCAGTGTAGATATTTTGAGTGTTTCCGAATTCCTTTTGAAATACTTTTACATTAGAAAAAAGTAAAAGGGAAAATTTTTATTCTCTTAGTTTTTATTGCTTAAGAATAGTAAAGAGCATGTCAGGGAATTTTCCTAATGTTCTCAGTTTTTCTTTCTGTGTTAGTTTTGGCACCCCAAAATTAATTGAGCCACAGTTCCCCTTTTCTGCTTGACACAAGTTCCATATCATGAGCTCACTGTGATTGTGTCCCCTGTACCAATTGTAGGATGTCTTTATAAGCACCAGGACTTGCTATTCTCTGTGGTAGGTAGCACTTGTTATTCATAAAGAGACTTTTAGGGTTGAGCTTTTCTCCCACCTCCTGTTTTACTGTTCACCCTGACCACCAGCTGCATCACTTTGAATTTGAGGCAATCTTTGTACTTACTTAGGGTTTAAGTTACTTGTGTTACCAGCTGGAAAAAGTCTCATGGCAAGAAATGAAACTTCTGTGGATAATGTCCTGTGTTTCTTGTGCCAGCCAGATTTTAGCAGTGATACTGACCTCCTCTGTTAGTTGGCTGAAATACCTTATCAAGAAGCTGGCTTCTGCAGTGCTTCTGCATTACTTGGCCTTCATTAGAGCATGTTTTAGGGGTAAGATAATGAGTTTAGTTTTGGACATGTTGAATTGGAAGTAGGGCTATTCAATGTGTATTTGTAATGGATTTGGAGGTCAAGAGAACAATTTGGACTATAGATGTAGATTAGTAAGCGAAGCTTCTTATTATTTAAAAAACCAAGAGTGTATTGGTTCCTCCAGGGAAAGCATGTAAAATGAAAATAAATGGGTTTAGACACAGGACCCTGGGATTATAGCATGTATGGTATGGGCAGTGAAAGAAAACCTAGTGAAGGTTACTGTGAAGGAGATTTCTGAAGGATAGGATGAGAACCAGGGAAGAATAGTTTTATGGAGCCAATGAGTGTAGCATCTTTAAACTACTGTCTCTCATATTTTAGTGAGATTAATTACGATAAGGACAGATTATGAGTCATTTTCTCTAATGTCTAGGGAATTATTGATGACCTTACTTCCTTACTTATAGCCCCTTTCAGAATGAGTGGAAGTCAGATTATAGTTGTTGTAAAAATATATGGCAGGTTAGGATATAGATCCAACAACTTTTTTGAAAATTTATTATGAAGGGAAAGAGGTTGATTGGTATGAGACAGCTACAAGTGAATTAAAAGGGTATGTTGTTTTATGTATGCACCCTGTGCAATAAATAGATAAATGTTTCAGGCTTCTTTTTTATTAATACTTTCTATGAGAAGAATTACTTTTAATATTTAAGCATTTTTCAATTTTTAAGTATATCTCTTTTTATGATTGTTTAATCTATTCTCAAAGAAGAGTAAGGCACCACTTAGTGTGATATATCAAGTTACCTCTTCCCACATACTGAGTTTTAAAATGCTTCTATCAGCTCACACGCACTGACTGATGAAATTATTCTCAAAATACTACTTTGCCTATTTTTCTCATTTGCTTTTAACTATTTGGACTTCTGGGATACTGAATAGAGGTGTAAAAAACCAATAGCTCTCTTTAAAACAGCTTTTTCAGATGTTCTACATTACTTAGTAACTAGTCCAGGGGTGGGGAGCCTTTTTATGTTGGAAGGGTGTATTAATTTAGGTGTAATCAAATAAGGCTGCATTAAAGAAACTTTAATTAGGTATACTTACAAATGTCCATTATTTTGTAAAAATCTAACTACTATGTACTTAATAATTTCAAAAAAGAAAACTATTTGTTGATTTTAAAGTTCACTAACCTTTTAATGACTTTGTTGGATCTGCGTTTTGTTGGAAAGCATTTGAATATTTGGTTGCAGCATGGAGGTCTGCAGTTTCAGTTGATCCTCTAGATGGGTGTCAGTTATTTTTGACCTTGATGGCATCTTGATTTGGGTTAGGTAGGAGAAGGTAGATTCCCAGCAATAAGTGGCTGAAAAGCAAGAAAGCATTTTTTTGGACATGTTGCTGAAAGCGTGAGTATTCTACTATATTTTTCCATATTTCAATTGGATCTTTCTTAGCATCAAACGATGTCTTTAAAATGTCATCTACTGAGAGCTCAATCAATTCCGTCTGTAGTTCTTTATGTGCTGTGGTGATATCGAGTAGGTGAGGCTGAAATGCTAATTTGAGTGTGATGTCATGATTCTCAAAATCAGTGAACCTTTCATTCTATTCTCCAATTAATAGGTCTGTAAAGGCTGCATATTCTTCAAATGATTCACATATGTCATCCTGCTCATCAGTAGCCTTTGCTAACTGGGGTAAATGTTCATCCGAAATTTTCTTTTGAAGAAGTGTTTTGAAAAAAAGATAGCTTTTTTTGAAATGCTTGGATTTTTTGCTACATATCATATATAGACTTAGTTTTACCTTACAAAGAAATACTCAAGTCATTTAAATGGATTCAACATGATAGCACACAGAAATGCTGCATTCCTGTACAAATCTTCTTTCAATAATTCACATTGGTGATACTATTCTTCATAAAATTTAACTATCTGATCTCACAGAGATAAAATTTTGGCTAATACATGCCCTTGAGATAGCCAACACACTTGAGAATGATATGGCAAATCCACACTGAATACCTACCTCATTGTTGAACTTTAGCATGTTATGAAACTGATGATATTGTGTTTTGCGTGAATATAGTTAACAATACTTATAACTTGTTGCAAAGTGTCACTTAAAAAATAGTAACTTTAGCAGAGATTTTGCTATGTAAGATACAATGAAAAGAAATGAGAGCATCTGGGTCTGTGAATACTTTTTTTTAATGTGCAATAAACCCTTCATGTTTTCCTGTCATGGAAGGTGCACCGTATGTACATACACGCACTAAATTTACCAAATTCAGTCCAACTTCAGGACATTTGTCTTGAAAGCTGTTGAAGATATCTATTCTCTGTGTTCTGTTCACAAGAGTGCCCAAAGTGAGTAACTCTTTGTAGCAAAGAAAATCTTCTGTTAAGACGCAAATGAAGTATAAGACCTAGTGAGTCAGTAGTATCAGTTGAGTCATCCAAAGCGATTGAATAATATATATTCTTCTTTTGAAGTAATGCATGACCTTATTCTGTTAAGTTGAAGGCTAATTTATGCTGCTGATTAGTTATGGTTCTCCTTGAAAGAGGAGGCAGTTGTTTGTACTTTGAAATGTTATTGGGGTCTAAGCATCCTACAACTTCAACAATGCATTCTTTTGTAATTTCTGCGTCACTGAACGGCTTCCCTTTCCCTCCCACCCTCTGAGTATATAAGCTACTTTTAACTTACTTCAGTGGCATTATTTCCAAGTCTTATTGCTGCTTGAAAGAATTGTCTTTGCTTTTGCTTTTCACCTTTTAATTTCTGCAATACAACCTTTTGTGCCTCTCCCTCTAATTTAAAATATTTGTGGTCCTTATGAGTGTTATAATGCTGATGAGCATTGAATTTCTTTAATGTTGATACTGCAGTATCACAAAGCAAGCAAATTATGTTATCTTTAGCAGAAACAAGATAATATTGCAATTTCCAATCCATATTTAAAAATCTGTTTTCTTCCTTCAGTGTTCTCTTGGTCTTCTTTGACATGATAGGCTGTTAGCAGACAGAATTAAAAAATACGATTGGGCTGCACAACTATTCACAAATTTCACTTCAGACAGAAACACAGTGCACCATTGTCAAAGCTGATAATAAACTGGCGTACTCGACCCCCATAAACTGTCACCAACCAGCCTTGTGTGGTACTGGTGCCAGTCAGGCGGGGGAAGTTAGAACTAAATCATGAGTGTAGCAGCCATTGGTTTAGCCCTTATGGCTCACTAATGTTCTAATTGTGCTGGTCAATCTGGGAGCATTATTTCATTGAAAGTTATTTTATTCTTTGATATTTTAAATACATTCATTTAAAAAATAAAATAAAAATATAAAAGATGAACAAAAATGTATTAATAAAAATAAAAAGATTTGTTCTGTAAAATTTGCATTCAGTCAAAAGCCTGCACTTAGGTACCCAGAAGGCCACATGTGGCCGTGAGGCCAGTTTCCCCACCACTGAACTGGTCTAATGAATGTTATTCTATCAGTGTTACTACCAAAAAATACTTTAGTTTTAACATTGTCTTTTTGGGCCAGGGACGGTGGCCCAAACTTTGGGAGGCTGAGCCTGGAGGATTGCTAGAGTCCAGGAGTTTGAGACCAGCCTGGGCAACATAACTGAGACACTGCCTCTAACCGTCACCCCCACAAAAAATAAATTTGCCAGGCATGGTGGCATGCGCTTCTAGTCCTAGCTACTCAGGAGGCTGAGGTGGCACAATTGCTTAAGTCCAGGAGTTTGAAGCTGCAGTGAGCTATGATTGTACCATTGCACTCTAGCCTCAGTGACAGAGTGAGATGCTGTCTCAAAAAAAAAAAAAATCGTCCTTTTGAATTAGTATTCTCCCTTTTGGGAATACTTAATATGGTTCACAATTTGTGAAGGAAATCCTAATATGGTTTGTGGTTGAAATTTAGTGACTTTAATTCATATAATGGTTACTTTCCATTTCATATATCTTGAAGCAGGTGTTCAAAGGATAGGTATTCATAATCATGGAACTTTCACTGAAGTAGCTTAAATAAAAACATATAAGAGAGACTCCAGGCTAAAGTAGGATGGTATTTTTATATAATATTTTATATTAGAGAAGAGTCTTTTTATTGAAATCCATTTAAACTAGTTTCCTATTTGCCCTGTCCATAGCATATTTTACCTGAATTAACATGGTGTATTTTTTAATCAAAGACTTAAATATATCTGTGATTTCCGACGTGGTTTCAAATTAACTGAAACTTTAAGCTACATGGAAGTTTTGTTATTTTATATATTTTAAGACTTCTCTTGATGTGGAACATAAATCCAACAAAATTTGCTAACCTTTTTTTTTTTGGCTAACTTTCTTAAAACAATGATCTTCTCTTAGAATATATGCTTCATTTTCTCTCTTCGTGCACTTAGGAAAAGAGGGAACAAGGAGAAAAGATTTAAATACAGGTAGTTTATTATAGACTCACTTAAAAATAGCATTTGTGTTAGCAACTGTGTGGCATTCATGTGACATTTTACTTTGAATTTAAGATAAATGAAATAAAATATGAGAAATATAAATGGTTATTATTTATATACCTTTTTGTTTGCTATTGGAACATCATTATTAATAAAAACTATCGTCTAATTTCCAAAAGAATAAAAATTGGTAATCCTAGAGTTGAATAATACTCTGTGCTCTCTGAATCCTCCAAATTTTGATTTTTAATATTTTGGTCTCTTAGTAGGGAACAGTACACTGAGACACTCCGAATGAGACCACATTCTGGGAGTCCAACTTACAGAGAGGATGGACAAAATCTTACCCCGAAGATTTGTGTAAGATTAGATTTTACTTTCCATTTTTTCGTGTTGTTTTAAAATAACCTAAAAAAGTTTTGATCTCACATTGTTAAAGTTCCAATGATTACTTAAAAACAGTGAATAAAGTCTGAACATCTTGATGTCAAAGAAAGTGGTGGGTTTGGCATATTGTATAGTATTCCTTTTGCTTTCTTGATGATTCTGAAATATCATGCTAATCAGTCTGTAGTTTCTTCTGTGCATTGAAGAATAACTTTGAAAAGCCTTGTTTTTTCATTTCCCCTTTTCTCAGAATATGTATAGAAATGATTAGATACCCAAAAAGTTAAGAAGAAATTGGAATTAACTTGTAATGAAATACGGAACACTACTTTTCTGATGAAGGGGAACTGTTTATATCTTGAAATATAATAGATGCCTATCTCGCATCTATTTGTTTGACACAGATTTGGTTAGAACAAGGTGCTAATGAGTATTCCAGTTAGCTTTGTAAAGAGAGAAACTGTGCTTGTTTACTACAGTCTTTATTGTCTAACTCCGCTGTCTCAGCTTATATGACTTTTAGTTACAGGAGGGATCATGTGTAACCCACGACTGTTCTAGCACATATTGCTCTAACTTTACGTTTTCTCCAATGATAATTTGGAACTTAAAACAATTAATCTAAAGGGCAGCACATTTTTAACAATAATTAACTATCAATCATTATATTTACTCAAAATAACAAGGCAGGTCCATTTTCTTATTTAAGAAGTTCTTGTTCACAAAGAAAAGCATACAGAAAGCAGGGGACCATCAGTAGAAGTGATAATGAATTTTACTATAGTATGTAAATAATGGAAACTCAACATTTTGTTGGATAGAAATTTAGAGACTCAGTAAAATATGAAGAACATTTTAGTGCATTTTAAAAAATCACTTCATATTAATTTAAGTGACCATAGGTAAAAGGTTTATTTGTTAGCAATGTGGCTTTGTAAAAGCATGAAAATGCTGTACTAACAAATTTAATTTCAAAATAAATTTTTTAGGCTATAAAATAGTCATTATTTTATA
This sequence comes from Lepilemur ruficaudatus, assembly GCA_963574885.1. Taxonomy (NCBI): domain Eukaryota; kingdom Metazoa; phylum Chordata; class Mammalia; order Primates; family Lepilemuridae; genus Lepilemur; species Lepilemur ruficaudatus. Next base: position 100,726 of record CAUYRT010026583.1, read on the forward strand.
CAAATTTAAAAACCTTTCGAAGTTTTTAGAGCTTTCAGATCATTGTCTGTTTTGGGCATAGATCTTAGGTTGTTGTCAGTTAATTACAGTTTTAATTTAGCTTGATAAATGTAATACAATAAATTATACAGGAGGAAAAAAGCATGGAATTTTTATTTTGTAAAAAGTAAAGAATCACTATAATTGCATTTTCATTATGTGAATCCAAATTTATCTTTATATTCAGTGTATGAGTGAGAATTAATTTAAGAACAAAGAACTTCTTGGACATCAACACAAAACTTCCCTGTTAACCAATTTTAACAAGAGTAAATAATTCATTTTTTCAAGTGCCCCCCCAACTTTAAAGCTACTGTGGTATACCACAATTACAACTTTTTGTAAAAGAACTTAATTTTTAAAAATATTCTTTTGATATAAAAAAATCTAGTTATTGTGTGAATATATTGTTAAGGCATCTCATAGCCCTGAGCAGCTATAATAAACAGTTATTACTTAGAATTGAGAACTCTAGCTCAGTTGTAACATAATCTTTTCCTCTGAAGACAATATAGTATTACCAAACAAGCACACAAAACTCTCATTTCTCTGAATGATATGTATTTTGTCCTGTTTTCTCCCTCCCTTCCTCCTTCCCATGACTTTCCTCCTTCCTTTCCTCCCTTCCTCCCTCCCTCCCTCTCTCTCTCTCTCTCTCTCTCTTTCTTTCTTTCTTCCCTCTTTTATTTCTTCCCTCTTTCCATCTTCCTCTCTTCTTCCCTTTTCTTGTTTGTATTTCAGGAAATTCATTCGAAAAGATCTCCTGTTTCTTTGGATGATAGTGATGTTGAAGCTCGCCTTAATAGTTGGAATCTTGGGGTAAAAATGTATTTGTTTTTTTATATATATAGATGTGTCAGAATTATATTGTGTATGGATAACATCTGAACTAATGTAATTCTATTCAGTGAATATTGGACGTTAGATATTTGTTGCTATGTTGACCTGGAGAAGGACTTTCAGCACAGGAAAAAGAAATCACATTCCAAAGAAGTATAAAATAGTCCTTGTCCTTGATAAGCTAACTTTCTTATTGGTGAAATAGGGGATATACACAGTAAAATAGTTAAATAATAACTTAAGATATGACACAAAAAAATACCAAAATGGAAAGTAGAATAGTGACATAGGGGTGAGGGAAGGGAGAACTTGGAGAAGCAGTCATTTGGGTTAAAAACAGTCAGGGAGACTTCATGGATGAGGCATCATGGACAGTCATGGACAGCAGTTTTCATGTACGAAGGCTGAGGGTCATGAAAGTATTTGGGCAGTAGGAGAGGAGGGGAGGTAGGAATTGAAAGCAGAAATAGGCATGAAGAAAGATTTGGTGGTGTAAGTGAATTGTCATGACTGGGTTTTGAGTGTGGAATTCATGAGCAGTGCTGTCAGGCTGCATTGTATTGGAGCTTTGGATGCTAAATTGAGAAGTTTAGCTTTTAAATTTTAGGTAATAGTGAGCTCTGGAAGTTTGTTCCCCTCCACATTTCACTTTGCATATTTGCTGTTTAAATGCTTTGAGGAAATGACAAAGGGTTTAAAGTGATTTTTAGAATACTTTTTATTATAAAAATAATTTTTAATTTGAAAAATACAGTAAATCAGAGGAATAAAATATGTTTCAAGATCTTAACACTGAGAGATCTGTTAACATTTTGTTATACAGTATATCTTTCCTTCTTTTTTTCTTTTTATAAACAAAATTTAATCAAAATTGTGGTTAGATTATAAATACTATCTTGTGTACAATTTTAAATTTAGATAAGTTTATAAGAATTTTATAAACATTATTAATGGTAGCATCCATTTTTCTTTTGGATGGGTATTTCATAATTTAAGTATTCTGCTAATTTTGAATATCTGAGTTGCTTCCAGTTTGTTTAATATAAGTAATACTTTAATAAAATTCCTTATAATAATCTTTTTATGCATATTTGGTAGCTTTCTTAGGTTATAGTATGTCTTTACTACATTGCCTTCCAGAAGGTTTGTACCATTTTCAACCAGCAGTATATCAGTTGTCCATTTTCCACTTACTCAGTGACATTAGGGATTATTATTTTAGGAAACCTAAAAACCTCCCTACTAATAATGAGCTTTAATGAAAGCAATGTCTTAGGAAAATGGACTTGGCAGCATTATGAAAAGGGACCAGTTATCTTTTAGGTATTTATGATGGAGTCCATGTTAGTGTGGTTGCTGTGAAGATGGGAAAAATAGACAGGAAAAGCCTTTGAAAGAGAGTTAAAGATACTTAGTGACTGATTAGAGGGCTAGACTTGAAGGGCATGTAAAGGTCTGGTACTGAGAAATGGAAATGTTGGCTCTCTCAGTTAACTGACTGTCAGATGGAGGAATCCGTTTTGAAGGTTTAAAAGTTTTAATTTAGACTGATGGAGTTTGAAGCAAGGGTAAGATTAATTGGGGAGTTCAAGGCCTACAGCTTTATGAGATTCAAGGGCTGGAGGCATATTTTGTAGTCACACAGCAAGAGGTGGTAGTTGCACCCAGAGAAAAGACCAGCTCTAGTCTTTAGAGAGTATGGAAAGTAAGGAGGGCTGGTTGGAGAGTAAAGAGAGTGAAGATGTCTGGCTCACGGAATGGGCCCAATTACAAGGTTGGGGAATGGATAGAAAATTAAAGTAATGTGGGTCTCCTATTAATTTTGGCAGCATGCTAGTGAAAGAGAAGAGAGAAATAGAATTGATGAGAGGAGGATAATAAATCAAAGGAAAAACATTTTCATGTTTGAAGGTGTAGGGGAAGTTGCCATTGGAGGAAGTATGGGAGAAGAGCACAGGAAATTCTCCAGGAAGACAAAATTTTTTTTTGCCAGAGAGCAACATCAAAGTGAAAAATAAAATTCTGGAGCTATCCTTTTAAACTTGATTTCACTTTAGCCATTTGAAACTTCTGATGTACATTTCTTAGCACACAGAATACTTTTCACGATTATTTTACTGTTTAGAAGATTAAATGTTTTATTCATATAATAAAATTAAGATAAAACATCTAAAATATTGTGAGATAATGCCTTAAAACAAGGCCTACATAGGGTTTTGTTTCACATTTTTATTATTCAAAGAATACACTAACAGTGTAAAATATAGAAGTCTTTCATTTTTATATATTTATAGCATATATGCATTAATCAGGCTGAACTATATCTCTTGATCACAGTAGAATAATTTAAGTATTCAGTTTATTAGAAAGCTCAGATTTTGCTTTGATTTTAGTTTTGTATGAGAATATGTAATTAGCTTTTTTTCTTTTTCTGAATGATCAATTAATAGCTAGAGTTACTTCTTGTGCCCTAGACTAAGGGTACATTTTTATATTGCCGGCATTACTGTCAACACCTTCATTCTCATGCTTTAGATGTTCTAGAATTTGAATTTTCCAGTTTTTGTTAAAAAATGCATTTTTTGCCAAATATATTCTTTCTTTTCCAGGAGTATGTTAATATTTTTTCTAGGAATACATAACTCCAGTAGAGATTTATGTATAAAAACTAGCAATGAAATTTTTTCCCTTAATCATTAACCTTTTCAACCTTTGACTTTTCTGATGCTTTCTTGCTTTCTTACTATATTTTCACATATGACTCTTTAAGTCACAGGCTGGATTGTAGTGCCGTGGATGTTAACTATTTGTAAATTAAATTTGAGTGATTGTATGGAAGGAAGCTTTAGAATATTCTGCCTTTATCCAATGACTCAGGTATCACTGTGACACATTCTATGTGCACCCATTTGAAAAACACTTTAAAATTTATGTCTTTGAGTTTTCAAGTTTTAGATTTTATTGTTTATTTTGTAATTAATTTAATCTCTTAAGATCTATGTAGGGACTCTTGGAGGGTTTTTTTTTTCTTCCAAAAATTTTATTGGGGGAAAACTACAAAACATTTATAGTACAATGTTTACAGTCACAATTTGTAGTGAGCTGATTTCCCAAAATATATTACCACTCAAGTTGACTTATCTTGTTACATTCAAAAACCTACTCTGTCAAAGTA
>CAUYRT010026585.1:0-15599 GCA_963574885.1 Lepilemur ruficaudatus
TGCCTGTAGTCCCAGCTACTCGGGAGGCTGAGGCAGAAGGATCGCTTGAGCCCAGGAGTTTGAGGTTGCTGTGAGCGAGGCTGATGCCACGGCACTCTATCCCGGGCAACAGAGTGAGACTCTGTCTCAAAAAAACAAACAAACACACAAAAAACAAAAGGAAAGCCTTTTTGAAACAGTCGTGTGTAACAGATATGGTGGCATGTGCCTGCAATCCCAACTATTTAGGAGGCTGAGGCCAGAGGAGCACTTGATCCCAGGAGTTTAAGACCAGCTTGGGCAATACAGTGAGACCCTTATCTCAATTTTTTAAAAAATTTAAGTAAAAAAAAATAAAAAATAAAAAAGTTATATGTAAACTAAGTCTTGAAATATATCCTCTTTCTCCCCACCAACATTTTCCTCCAGATACTATCCCTTTCCAATAAGTAATGTCATCCTATTCCGGCCAAAGCCTCCTTCCTTTTAGCTCTCTTTTGTTCAAGGCTGAGATTACCTTGACTCGAATTCCCAGAAGCACGCCACGGATTTGTGTTCCTGCTCAAGAAATCCTATGCGAAGGAGCGGGCGTGGGCTTTTCCACAGGGGACCTGGGCAATGGCCTTGACGTCAAGCCTAAAGTGGGTGTCCTGTCTGCAGCTAGATGACTGCTTCTCCTTTTTCCCAGAAGCCTGGGAGATTGATTGGGTTTAACTACACCAGGACAAGTTTCTTGTGGAAAAAAGTGGGGGTGGCTGTAGAGAGGGCACACGATTCACGTTTTACGGAGAACTGCCTCAGCACTGACGGTAACCCAGTTCCTGCAAGTCCTTGGTGCAGCCGTACGGAACAGGCAGCTATGGGACAGGTCTGAGCACGTAGCAGCCGGCAGTCCTCCTAGACAGGCAGAGTCAGGAAGCAGAGGGCAGCTCGGGCCACTGCAAGGTGGTTCTCTCTTACCCCCTGCCCACTGGCCTTGCTGTGCTATCCCCACCTTGCTCCCAGCCAAGCTCGTGTTGCCTTTAAGCACCTAGAATCCCTACAGCAATGGCTGATTCCAGAAAGACCATTATAAGAGCCATGTAACAGCAGTGTTGCGATATAAGTCCTCTCCGTCCTCCAGCCACTGCTTTCTGGGGATGGAGGTGCTAGAGTTGGGCAGGATCCCGGCCTGCATCAGGCAGGCATGACACAGTCTGACCCCCCAGCCCTAGACACGCTGGCCGTCTGCATCCCTCCTCCCCATTCTCTCCAGAACCTGCTGGATGTGCTCCCCTGACACCTCTAGTGGGTGTGAATGGTGCCCCTTCCCAAAGATATGTACACTTCCTAAGCCTGGAACCCAGGAACATGAACTGCTTTGGGAAAAGGGTGTTTAGAGATGCAACTATGCATCTCAAGATGCGATCATCCTGGGATATCTGAGTGAGCCCTAAATCCAGTGACAAATGTCAGAGGAGACACACAGAGGAAAGACAGAAGAGAAGGCCATGTGAAGACGGAGGCAGAGAATGCAGTTTCACAGCCACCAACCAGGGAACACCTGGGGCCACCAGAATTTGGAAGAGGCGAAGGATTCTTTCCTGGAGTGTTTGAACGACAGCCCTGCCAGCACCTCGGTCTCAGACTTCCAACCTTCAGAGCCAGGAGAGAATAAGGTCCTGCTGTTTCAAGCCACCCATTTGAGGTAAGTTGTTACAGCAGCCCCAGGGGACCAACGCAGCACCCTCTGCACACCCGGTGGTGAGCCCAGTTCTGCACTCACCCACCGCTGGCGGCACTTGGAGGCGCGGTCATCCCATCCTTAAGACACTTCCGTCACTGCCTTCCCGACTCCACACTGCTGTGTCGCGGGACGCTGTCACAGTCTTCCACGCTGCCCCCTCACTTCCCTGACTTCTAAATGTCGGGGGCCCCCAGTTATACTGTTATGAATCCCCTTGGCGAAATCACCCAGTGTCAGGGCTCTAAACACCACGTACATTCCCAAATTTACCTCTGGCAGGAAGCTGGCACAGAGCAGGGGCTCAACAACTATTTGGAGAAAGAGCGAATCTTTTCATATAGATCACCATTTTAAATGTGCCTACCATATTTGTGCCTGAAGAACATGCAGATACATCGTCTGGCTCTTCTCAGAGAAACTCTGTGGCTTTTGAGTGACTGGGTGCTAGTCCTTCAGCTATTTTGCAGCAGAACCCAGGTCTGTGGGCCTCCCATGCCTCCCCTCCTGGACCTTCTGCTGAGGGTCCAGCCCTGAAGGGTCTGCTGCCCTGACCTTGCCCTCCTGAGGCTTCCCGTCAGGAGCCCAACCTAGCATGACTCCTCCCCCCCAACCTCTAGAACAGCGGGTGGCAAAGTACAAGCCGTGGGCCAGATCCGACTGGCCACCTGTTTTGTAAAGAAAGCTTTCCTGGAACCCAGAGCGTACGTGTGGTCTGTGGCTGCTCCTGTCCTCCCAGCAGAACGGAACAGCCACAGCAGAGACCGTGGGGCCCACACAGCCTAACGGGCTACTATTTCCTCTCCGGCCCTTTGCGGAAACAGCCCGCCAGCCCGGCTCTGGCACGAGTTAGCTGCAAGTGAAGGCTAGTCTCTCCTTCGTTGGTTTGTACAAGCTCTCTCCTATTCTGTCCTATTCTGGGGTAGAGTAAGGTGTGATCTTTTTCTGTTTCCCTACTCATTATGCTTGTGGAGTTTGAAAATGTGTGAATTCTATGTTAATGAGGGTCTCCATGATTATTAACAACCTTTCTTGGATGCCTCTCTGCAGAGCAGAGTCTTGGATGCTCAGTAAGGTTTGTATTCCCACACTTGTCTACACCCACGTTTCTCTCCTGTGTGGACTCTGTGACAGCCCTGAGATTCCAGTTGCAGCTGAAGGCTTTTCCCCACCTCCAGCATTCTGAAGGCTTCTTCCTAGAATGAGTGCTCCGATGGGCAATGTCTGAGACTGTCCTCTGAAGGCTGTCCCATATTTGCCCCCCGAAAAAGCTTGTCCCCAGTGTGAATGAGCTGATGACCAAGATTTGGGAGCCTTCCCTAAAGGCTCTGCCGTGTTCGGCACGCTCCTGGCTCCCCTCCAGTGCGAGTTCTGCATGTGCCGTGTAGTGAACACGCTACGTACGTAAAGAAGCTCGTCCCCACCTGCTGCACTACACAGCTTACTGGGGTATGAGCTCTCAGGTGTGTCGTGAGGCGTGCCCTGCCTCTGAAATCGTCCCTGCATTCCTCACATCCTACACAGCTTCGCTCCGGGGCGGCCTGCTCGATTAACAGTAAAAGTGGCCTTCTCAGAGAGCGCCTCTCAGGGCTCCTCGCCCAAGTGCGCTCTTTGATGGGAGGACAGGGCCACGCCGTCTTGGAAGGATCTTCCACCGTGGTTGCATCCAGGGAGCTTCTCCTGCTGTGGGTGCCCCGATGAGCGGCCGACCTCCGGGGCCACCTCCACACTGGCCGCGCTTGGGAGGCGCCTCCCAGAGACGTGCCGACTCCTGCAGGTGCGGAGTTTCTCTTTGGCATCAGCGCTCAGAGGTGGCGAGCCCGCGTCTGTCTCCCGACGCTTCCTCATGCCTGCCTGTAGACTCTGGCCGGTGGAAGTCCTCTGGGCTGCAGCAAACGGTGAGAGTGAGCCTCTCTCTCCAGTGCAGATTCTCTGACAAGCAGTCAGGGGTGACTTCCTAGCAGATCCCTTACTGCTGCCGTCCCCAACCCCTGGACCGAGGACCGGTACCTGTGCATAGCCTGTTAGGGACTGGGCCACAGAGCTCCGTGCCCTCACTCCCCACCCCTGTCCTGTGGAAAAATTGTCTTCATGACACTTAGGAACTGGACGGGGGGAGGGGGACACAGCAGGAGGCGAGTGAACGGAGCTTTGTCTGTATTTACAGCCGACCGTGGAAAAACTGTCTTCCATGAAGCTGATCCCTGGTGCCAAAAGGGTTGGGGACCCGCTGCTGCTGCACTCATCATACCCGCAGGATCCTTTCCCTCTAAGATCTCTTGCGTTTTCTTGGGGTTAATGAGATTCTACAAAATTGGATCTCTGGAGCCCAGCCTTCGGGAATTCTCCCGTTTTCCCTCCATATCCAGCGTCCTCAGAAACACCCTGCTTCGGGGTCGGTCCAACTTTCTCAGTTCTGCTCTCACCACCTGGCAAGTAAAAGCACAACATGCCCTGATCCCCACTCTGAGCAGGAGTCACCTGAAAAGACAGGAATAACCAAGTACAACAGAAAGAGAACAGCACCGTGTGCCACTTACCGTCACAACCCTACACAGAACCGGGAGGGACGCGGCCAGAAACGGAACCCACAGGGGTGGCAGGTGGAGACGGACCAGCCTGCCGGTGCGCGCAGAGGCCGAGACGGAGGGAACAGAGGACAGTGCGGCACACTGGGGACTGAAGGGGGACGTCTGGCATGTGAGACGGAGTCAGCCCTAGAAGGAGAGAGTCGAGAAAGCCAGAAAGAGCTGAACGGGAGTGGCCGTGAGCGCAGAGGCCCTTGGCTTCTTCCCCGCGGCAAGGCCACGGCTTCGGCCTCAGCCTCACCTGCGCAACGGCTAACCCAGAGCGGAGGAACATGCCTTCTTCGGGGATTTACGTGGAAGTTTCAATCAGGTTTCCGCCTGGTCTCTTAAGACCAACAGAGAAAACAAGGTGTGAAAATAAGTAATTCAAACTCTAAGCTGCTGGAACTTGAAAATATTTTGAGCCTTAAGGGAATGTGATTATGGGACCTGAGTCAGCTGCAACCTAGGCAGCTGTAAACTTTGTTTGCAAACTGTTGTAAATGGGCGGGGCACAGTGGTTCATACCTGTAATCACAACATGGTGAGAGGCTAAGGTGGGAGGACCCTTGAGGCCAAGAGTTCAAGACCAGCCTGGGCAGCTTAACGAAACCCCACCTCTACAAAAAAATTAAAAATGTAGCTGGGCATGGTGGCAGGCACCTGTAGTCCCAGCTACTTGGGAAGCTGAGGCAAGAGGATCGCCCAGGAATTTGAGGCTGCAGTGAGCTATGATCACACCATGGTACTCCAGCCTGGTTGACAGAGCAAGACTCTGTCTCAAAAAAAAGAAAAAAAAAATCAGACCACATCCTATCCCACCCCCACTTGAGCTAAGTAATAATTTTGAAGCCACCAGCTATATGGACTCTAGACTGAGTGTTACCACCAATAGCTATAAATTAACCTAATAATCCCATACACCGGACACCACAACTCACGCCCTGCAGTTCAACAGTGTACAGCCAATCACTAGTCAATGTTACTTCTGTAAACCAATGAGAATTCCTGACAAATAGCTTTCATCATCGCCCCTGCCTGTCCTGATTCATCCTTTTTTCTTCTTTAAGGCCTCTCCCCCGTTCTCCAGAGCACTTCCCAGTGTTTGCTGGGCTCTAGTACTCAACCTTGGCCCAAGCTACCTATATTATTTTGCCTCAGTTTCTTTCTTTTCTTTTCTTTTCCCTTCCTTCCTTCCTTCCTTCCTTCCTTTCTTTCTTTCTTTTCCTTTCTTCCTTTCTTTCTTTTTTTTGACAGAGTCTCACTGTGTTGCCCGGGCTAGAGTGAGTGCCATGGCGTCAGCCTAGCTCACAGCAACCTCAAACTCCTGGGCTCAAGCGATCCTCCTGCCTCAGCCTCCCAAGCTCAGTTTCTTTCTTTAGGTCGACATAATAAACCAGTAAGTGTAAGCAAGTATTTCCCTGATTTCTGTGAGCCACTCAGTGAATTAACAGAACCCAAGGAGGGGGTCACGGAAACCCCAGTTTATAAGCTGTAAGCCAGAAGTACAGGTAAAACAGCCTGGGGCTTGCGGCACCGAGCCTCAATCTGTGGAATCCGATGCTGTCTCCAGGTAGAAAGTGTTGAAATTGAATCAGAGGACACGCAGCTGGTGTTCCCTGCAGAAATGATTGATTCGTAGCTGGTGGGGCGAAATCCCCACATACTTCTCGGTGACCAGAGATCACAGAAGTTTTCTGCGTTGATTGCTGTGAGAGAAGAGCAAACGCACCCTGGTTTTGTTTTTATTCCTAGGTTCTCAGAAGCGGTACCATTTCACAGTCCCGCCATGCTGCTGGCAATGCGTGCGCGTTCCAACCTACAACCTCACCAACAACTGCTATTTTCTGGGATTTTTTTGGTTTTGTTTTTTGTTCAATAATGGCCATCCTAATGGGTGTGCACTGGTATTTTATTGTGGTTTTGATTTGCATTTCCCTAATGATTAGTGATGTTGAACATTTTTTCATGTTCTTATCGGTTATTTATATATCTTCTTTGTAGAAAAATCTATTCAAGTCCTTTGGTCATTTTTTTTTTTTTTTGAGACAGAGTCTCACTCTATTACCCGGGCTAGAGTGAGTGCCGTGGCGCCAGCCTAGCTCACAGCAACCTCAAACTCCTGGGCTCAAGCGATCCTTCTGCCTCAGCCTCCCGAGTAGCTGGGACTACAGGCATGCGCCACCATGCCCGGCTAAATTTTTCTATATATATTTTTAGTTATCCAGCTAATTTCTTTCTATTTTTAGTAGAGACGAGGTCTCGCTCTTGCTTAGGCTGGTCTCAAACTCCTGAGCTCAAACGATCCTTCTGCAATCCTCCCGCCTCGGCCTCCCAGAGTGCTAGGATTACAGGCGTGAGCCACCATGCCCGGCCGATTCTTTTAAATTTCAATCTCAGAATGACCTTTTCCTTGTCACCAAATGCTGGGGATACAGTAGTCACCAATATATGGCAACTAAATTTGGGGCTCTAAAGCTCTAAGACTTCACCATTTTGTGAGGAAGATCCTTCATCCTACTTGCATTTTGGGCTTAAGCTGAGATCAGTGCTAAGGACCCATGATCAGGAGAAGGGAGTATCTTTTATGAGTATTTCTTTGGTATATTCTTGGGTGTTTTTTTTTCTTAGGCAGATTTCGGGCAGACAACTTGAACAAGCTGAAGAACCTATGCAGCAAGACAATCGGAGAGAAAATGAAGGTGAGAAAACTCAGTAACAAACAGCCTTGAGGGCTTGAGCAAAGGTATTTGATTGTGTTCTTAGTTAATATTCACAGAAGTTATAACTCAGTGTCTAAGTCTATGAGATGCTGAGTTTCTTACCATAGGGGGAAACATATTAAAAAGAAAAGGAGGGAGGGAACTAAGAGGCACTTTCATTGACTTTAGGGTAAGTGTCTTCTGTGTTCAGATGAGATTTTTGCCACACAAGTCATTTGTTGTCTATTCTGTTCTTATAATAGTAATATAAATTCCACCAATCATTCCTTCTAGGCTCAACCTATGGTACCAGAAAGGTTTTCTTGTGGCAGACTTCAGACTTTTCTTCCGGAGATAGTCATGCCTCATAATGAAAAGAGCACAGATATGGAGTACAAATCTTGCCTTGTCCTATTAGTTATGTGACTTTTAGACAAGTTAACTTCTGAGCTTCAGTTTTCTCATCTGTAAATGACAATACTAACACTCACCCATAGAATGGAATAGTTAGAACTAAATTTTTTTTAAATGTAGAAAACTTGGCACAGTGTCTAGAATATGTAGTTGTTCAGCAATTGTGAGTTACAGTGGATGGCAAGTAGTTACTGGCCTTCGTCCAAAAAATCCTTCCTATGCCTGAAAAAACATTAAATTTTAGCTTTTGCTTTGGTATCCAGAATGGTTCATGTTTTTAACCTTTCTTCAAAAATACCCATTTAGTCCCTTAATCGCTTTTTAAATGCGATATTTAAAGTCCATATTAAATGGACTTTACAATCTAGATTATTTTTAAGTTGTAAACCTCAAAACTAAATCAAAAAAAAAAAATTACGTTTTGGAACCTGAACCAATAAAGAGCATAACAAAAAATTACCTTGGGATTCGAGCACCTTACACTTAACTTCACTATAGTCTGCATCCTTCTCTTTGACGATGTTTGATATGTAACCCTTTCAGCTGTGGAAACCAATAAATACAGTCATAGTTTCTTCCTCATGATGCTTAATCATTTGCATGTCAGAGGCCCCATAATTATGTTAATTTCTATGTAAACCCCTGCCTGGGTGTTATTTGGGGGCATATATACTGATAATGCCAGCCAGGTATTTTTTGTAACAAGAAGGTGGGAGTGAGTGTTTTAATTTACAATAATAACATTTGACTTTGTTGCTAGGCATGCAGGAAATGTTCACGCATTGGAATGGTGAGAATAGTGCTTTAGTTTGTGTTCCAGTACTGTCATAGACATCTCATTTTGGTTTTGATCCTTATTGCAAACTTGGAGTGTAGATAGAATATTTGTCAGCCCTATTTGAAGGGTAAGGGAATAGGCTTAGGAAATTAAGGAGTTTGCTTAAAATCACACCCTAAATTAGTTGCAGAGGCAGACTTTGAACTTAGAAATTGAATTTGCTGCCTAATAGACTATCAGTAGCAAGGGAGCCTCTTAACTATTTTGCTAGCACCTGTTCAAAAATCTTCAGATTTAGGCCATTTTTTTCCTCCCTCAGTATTCTCTGCTTATTCTATCAAGATTCATTCTGATATTTTCAGATTTTTCCTGCTTTTCAAGATGATTTTGCTCTGAGTCACTGAAGTGTGTGAGTGGGGTTATGGGTTAGAATCCTGACTTTTCACTCTGGTGTATGAGAAAGTGTAATGAACCTAAAGGATTTCCACACTTTACCTTTAGAAGAAGATTTAGTCCCTTCTTGCAACTCAGCTTTGTGCAGTAGGATATGAGGTTACATAAATATCATTGCCTACTGTTGTATGTAGAGAATTAAAAAATCTTTAGGATATTGGGACATGATTTCTACACTTTGTTTTACTTATACTTGCCAAGCGTGCTTAATTTTCTGAAATTATTTTTATACAGATTTTGCTGAGGTCTCAGATATCTTGTTATAATAGCCTTTGACTCATTTTCTTTTACCTCTTTTTAATTTAAAAAGAATTTAGGCCGGGCACAGTGGCTCACGCCTGTAATCCTAGCACTCTGGGAGGCTAAGGTGGGAGGATCGCTCAAGGTCAGGAGTTCAAAGCCAGCCTGAGCAAGAGCAAGACCCCGTCTCTACTAAAAATAGAAAGAAATTAATTGGCCAACTAATAATATCTAGAAAAAATTAGCCGGGCATGGTGACACATGCCTGTAGTTCCAGCTATTCGGGAGGCTGAGGCAGGAGGATCGCTTGAGCCCAGGAGTTTGAGGTTGCTGTGAGCTAGGCTGACGTCATGGGACTCTACCCAGGGCAATATAGTAAGACTATTTCTAAAAAAAAAAAAAAAAAAAAAGAATTTGACTTTTTTTGAAAACATACTTTGAGATAATTTGACATTTAAAATTGGTGTTAAAATTGCCTGGTTCTGTGCAAGAACTAGAAATAATGATTTGGCAGAATATCATAAAGGAGGGTGAGAAGAGAAACCAGAGAGAAAGAAACCTAGCCCTGGTTCCACCCTGGCCATTTTGTCAAATTGCATTGATTGTTCTAAACTTGGTTCTAGATTCTGTGACTTTGTTTTGTTTTCCTTGACTGTCTGCTATTCCATCATTCCATCCATTTTTTTCCCTCTTAGTCTTAGTGCTGGGATTGTTCTTAGCAGGCAGACAAGGATTCACACCCAGGCGAGTGCCTCGAGGCTCACTCTGAGCACCACACTGCCTCTCCTGCGGTTTATGATTCATGAACATTTCAAATACATTCTCTTTTGATTCTTGTAATGCTCCGTGTCCAGGGAAAGACATTCTTCTTGTGTTCTTGATGATGTTAACTCTGACCTCAACAGGTTAATTGATTTTTCCAGGACCAAAAAGCTAGGTAGGAAGTGGCAGAATAGGGACTTGAAACTTTGACTTCAGGCTTCCAATTTACAAGTTTTTCTCCTACCTGTTGCATCTTTTAGAGAAAGTTATGTAGAAAGTTCTGTGATTAGTTTATGCGGTATATTAATTTGGTATGTACTTCATAAAACAGCACCAGAGATTTTCTTTTATTTAATCATGTTGGGTTTTTTTCTTCCTACAGAAAAAAGAGCCAGTGGGAGATGATGAATTTATTCCTGAGAATGTATTAAATTTTGATGACCTCACTGCGGACACTTTAGCTGTAAGTTATTGTCCTTTTCTAAGTTGGCACCTCTGTTCTTTTGTCTTAGCTTTGTTCCTAGACAGCGAGTGCCAACATTCTGCTGCACACCGAATTGTGGCATCCTTGAATTTTTGCCACTGGGAAATGTCGCCACCTACTCTTGTTGTATTCTATACTTGAGCATTTATCAGACAGCAGAGATGGAGACAGATGGAGTAGGAAGATCAAGGGTAGGAAGAACAGAAAAAAGAATAGAACTGTGTTTGGTTTATATAACTCCATTTTCTACACTTTATTTCACAAAGCCAAGGTACTTTTCAACTTATTGTAATACAGTAAAAATTCACTAGACTAGGCTTAAAGTGGTAATTTTTGAGTGTTTTAGTCACTGAGCCCTTTCTTGAAACCCTTAACACATAGCAAGGGCATACACCCAAGAAACAAAGTTGCTGTGCATGAAGGGTTAGGTTGGCAGCCTATTCTGCCAGACCCTACCTACTAAGGGCTCCCCCAAAGACAGAGCACAGTTTGAAACTTCTGCAATAAGAAATACAAAATAAGCTTAAGACAAGGTCTCTTACTCCTAATAAACTTATAATCTTCCTAGAGAACCATTAAATGTAGTGCATCATAGAATGCAAAATTGGTTCAATCAGGAAAAGCAGAAAGTGCAAATAAAAGGGAAAATTCTCATAAGAGAACCACAGTATTAAAACTCCTGAGATGTTTGGGAACAATAGGAGTGGCAAGAATTTGTCCATCTCTGCCTTAGGCAACGCCAAGGAAAAATGCCAATGGATTTGTAGAGAAAGACTGTATATCTCCCTGTATGAAATAAATCTCAGTTCTTCAAAAGCCTTCATTTTCAGTTTTTAAAACGCTGCCACAAGGGTTGTCATCATAGCACAACAGGGTTAGGGCAACAGAATCTTATTCCTACACTGTCCTTGATTCACCGTGTCCTGCTTATGGGCCTGGCCTGTTTATCTACAGAAACTGAGCGTCTCACAAATCAAAAAGGTCCGACTCCTCATTGATGAAGCCATTCTGAAGTGTGATGCTGAGCGGATAAAGCTGGAAGCAGAGCGATTTGAGAACCTCCGAGAGATCGGGAACCTTCTGCACCCCTCTGTGCCCATCAGTAACGATGAGGTAGGTGGCTGTACTGATGAGGTAGGTAGCTGCACCGCAGCAGGAAGCCGCCTTACGTTGTCCTGGCTGTCTCTGTGGGGGTGGGGTGGGAGGAGAGCTGTGAAACACTGGCACTCTGTGTCAGAAGCAGGCTCTTTGTATATTCCCTCTGCCCACCAATTGAGAATTGCAGGAGTCAGATCCTTGCCTGATTGGGAAGCAGCAGAGACAGCAGGTAGGAGGAGACTCCTGGCACAGAAATCTCTTCTAAATAGAGCTGCTGTCCTCCGCTGCGTGTTGCCCATGGTAGCAGCAGTCTTGTGGGAGGGATCTGTTAAATCAACCTAACCCCCTCACCCACACCTCACTGAGAAGCTGCAGGTTGAAGGGAAATCTGCATGACAAAAGTTTCCTGCTGAGCTGGAGCTTCCCCAGCACAAAGCTGCTCTGAGCCCAGCCTTTGTTCCCTGACACCCCAGCCGTGGCAGGGCCCATCTGTGCCTCTTTCATTCATTCCCTGGTGAACGTTAAACTCACTACGGGCTGGGGTGTGCCGGAGGCCACCGAGCACAGATCGTGAGCAGACTTGGGAGGTCAGGGCCCCCAGCCCGCCCTCATGTGGCCCTGGGACCAATAAGAGCCTGGAAAAAAAATCTACATTCTCCTCTGCACCCCAGGCAATGCTGGTTGTCTTGGGGGGTGGGGGGGGGGCAGTTGTCCTTCTGCAGGATTTGAGGAGACATTTAAATGGGTAAAAAAAAAAAAAATCCCTGAGAGAATACTATAGATCACTTGGAAAATCTTGATTTCCCAGTTTCATTGCTAGAGTTGCTTCTAGGACTTTGTAAATTATTATTTCTCCGCTACTCTGTTGAGTAGCAAATTCTCTTCTCTAGTCACTGTACACAATGACCAAAACCTAGTGCATGAGTTAAGGGATGGCGTCGCAAAGCTAGGTTGTTCTTGGAATGTTTTTTGGAAAGATGGAGATTATAGAATTAGGAAATTGTGTATCTTTCTGGGTCTTGTTTCCTTAGGACGCGGACAACAAAGTAGAGAGGATTTGGGGCGATTGTACAGTCAGGAAGAAGTACTCTCATGTGGACCTGGTGGTGATGGTAGATGGCTTTGAAGGCGAAAAGGGAGCCGTGGTGGCTGGGAGTCGAGGGTACTTCCTGAAGGTGAGAGTTGGAAACCAGTGGGGATAGGATTATAAAGAAGGAACTAAAACATTTTTTTTTGCAAATAAACAATCTACTTAAAGAGGTCTACAGCTCCACCATTTGTACTCGCCTTTCTGCAAATTACTGGCAATTAGATACAATTCTCTTTCTAAAGCCAGAGAGGGCTTATCAGGATTCCATAGAACAAAAGCCACTAAATGATCCTCCATAATGAAGATATGTTTTGCTGACTGAATCAGAACAGTCTCTGCCTCTAAGGAGCTCGGTATAATTGGACAGTCAGACAAGTAACAAAGAATCAAAACCCGCTGTGATAAGTGCTATGGTATGAGTAGGCCCAGAGGGCTTTGAGAGCAGGTAGATGGAGGCAATAAACCCAGATTAGCTGGGGCAGAGGGCTGATGGATTCACGGAAGCCATCCAGAGAATATGGTAAAATAATTTTGGAAATACAGCACTTGAATACATGTATGTAAGTATGTTCTACATATACAAGTGAGTCCAGTGTTTTAAGAATTAGCACAAGAAGGCCAGGCATGGTGGCTCATGCCTGTAATCCCAGCACTTTAGGAGGCTCAGATAGGAGAATCAATTCAGGCCAGGAGTTCAAGACCAATCTAGGCAACAGAGCAAGACCCCATCTCTGCAAAAAATAGAATAAAAAATTAGCCAGGCATGGTTGAATGCGGCCGTAGTCCTGGGTACTTGGGAGGCTGATGCAGGAGGATCACTTGAGCCTGAGAGTTGGAGGCTGCAGTGAGCTGTAATCACGCTACTGTACTCCAGTGTGGGTGACAGAGTAAGACCCTGTTTCTTTAAAAAAAAAAAGAAAGAGAACTAGCACAGGAAAACTCTCCCACGTACCCTGGGTAAATAATCCTTTCCCCTTACTTTGATATCTTAAAAGAGAAATCTCTTAACGGTGTGCCTGTATGACAAGCTGGGCATTGGTGTGACAAAAGAATCTCTTGAGTCAGTTGTTGCAGTCCATGGTTTTGTTGGCCTCCTGTATGCCCCTGGGTAGTTCTGTTCTCTTGCCCCCGTTGCCTTTCAGTGTCAGTTCTAGCAGGTGAACATGGCGGTGACAAGACTCAATCACATAGTAGTGTGTCTCTGCTCCTTTAGGGGGTCCTGGTATTCCTGGAACAGGCACTCATCCAGTATGCCCTTCGCACCTTGGGAAGTCGGGGCTACACTCCCATTTATACGCCTTTTTTCATGAGGAAGGAGGTCATGCAGGAGGTGGCACAGCTCAGCCAGTTTGATGAAGAACTTTATAAGGTGAGTAGCAGGGCACGTGGCAGAATGACTTCTTGAGTTGTGTAGCCTAAGCTTCAATGATACAGAGCAGCACTTTCCAACAGAACTTTTTGCAATGATGGAAATGTTCTATATTATGACTCCTGAGCACTTAAAATGTGGCGAGTATAACCGAGGAAGCAAAGTTTTAATTTTAATTAATTTAACAGCCACATGTGGCTAGTGGCTGCCATATTAGACAGTGCAGATACAGAGCCTCTTTTATCATTCCCTAGGTGATCTTTATGATGTATCTAAATGAAGCATATTTTAACACCATGAGCTTAGAAAAGAAGCCCATTTATTGGGTGCTTGGACAAAAGGAAATTACAGAAGTGGCACTGATCTCCCAGTCCCCTTCCCATGTCCTCCCACTCCTGACCCCAGACTGGAAGTTTCTACAGATGGAGGCATCTTGCCTTGGGATGGATGTGGCTTCCAGTTTGTGACTTCTTCTCAACCATAGACCATTTCCGGGAAAGCCAGAGGATTCAAGTCAAGACTCAGAGTGTCATTCTGATCAACTGGCTCTAACACCAATGGTAGCACCCCAGTATTTCTAGAGTGTCTGTGCTAACAGCTGTCCATTGCAGTAGAGTCTGCTTCTCACTTGTCCCTCTCCTTCAAGACTCCTCTGTCAGAAGTGTGGGCTTTGTTCTTACTGGCTTCCTTCCTCCCCAGACCCATGTGGAAGAAGAGTTAGACAGCTGCTGCTGGGCTCGTTTGATTTATTTATGCAGGGAGATAAGTTTAATATTTAGAAATGTCTTTCCACTGGTCCTGTTGATGAGGCTGAAGTTACATTTTCATTTAAGATGCACTGGGAAACAAAATGCTCTCTCTAAACCCTGAGCATTAGTATAGCCTTGGCATCCTCCTTCTCTTCTTTCTTTCCTTTCTTTTAATGAGGGGAGGAATGTGTTCATGTATCAGCTAAAACCTGTTTTACCTTTTCCTTTTTTTTCTAAATTCAACCCCCAAGGTTGGATAATCACCAACAGAACTTTAGAAATATCCACTGCAGGTAATACTAGGGAGAAACTGATGTGGAGTATTACAAGAAATATTAGTAGCCAGTGTCCTCTGTGTTTTCTGCATCCTCCATCTCTTATCCAGATGCCCTTTGGATCTACAAATAGGAAGAATCCCAGGTTTCTATAGTGAGGAATTTTGGCTAGCATTTCTTTTCTGATTTAAACCTCAGTTTATTCATTCTCTAGAGTAGTACTGTCCAATAGAACTTTCTGCAGTGATAGAAATGTTCTATATCTGCATGATCCAGCACGGCAGCCACTGGCTACATGTGACTGTTGAGCACTCAAAATGTGGCCAGTGCAACTGCAGAACTAAATTTTAATTTAATTTAATAGCCATATGTGGCTAGCACCTGTGCCGTATCAGGCTGCACAGCTCTAGAGGTTTTCTTTGTTGTATGTGAATGGGCCCACAGGGTTTAACGTCTTACTGTCAGGTAGCAGGGTAGTTTTCTAGACCTCCAAACATGGGCCTAGAGGAAGCTTTCTCTTCTACATCTTTTGTTGTTTGTTAAAATAATGCCACATCATAGAGAATTTAGAAATGACAAGGGGATATTATCTACTTTCCCATTGCCCTAAAACAATTGTCATTTTTAAATAATCTCTTTGGGACTTTTTCCATACCTATGTCATTTTCACATAATTATAATCACAATGTACATAGATTGCCTTTTGACTTAACATTATGTCAAAAGGGTTCTTCTTCTGTTTTTTGTTTTTTGTTTTTTTTTTTTTTTTGAGACGGAGTCTCACTCTGTTGCCCGGGCTAGAGTGCCGTGGCGTCAACCTAGCTCACAGCAACCTCAAACTCCTGGGCTCAAGCAATCCTCCTGCCTCAGCCTCCCGAGTAGCTGGGACTACAGGCATGTGCCACCATGCCCGGCT